>JABCKL010016779.1:22806-47649 GCA_018851305.1 Calocybe cyanea | reverse complement strand
TCCTATTCTTACAAACTTTTCAAGGACTACCGGACCTTTCACATCTACCATTCGCATCACCGCCACGCGTCAGCACACGACGCCGGCTCGCCGTAGGATCCCCTTTCCTACAACAGCGAGACAGTCACTTTCAACAAGGATGGGAGCGCAAACAAGAAAGGTAGTTCAAACGGTGCCATGCCCATCGGAATCAAAAACGAATGGAGAAACCCGGCTCGTATCGTCATCGCCAGCTATAACAAGTCGAACGATACTTACTCCCCGGCCTTCGTATCTGATGCCGTTATCATAAAGTCAACCGACAAGCTTACTCCAGTGCAGCACATGGGAGTCTTCTTCCACAAAGAGTACAAGACGAATTTCATGATCGAGGAGGGTACCAGCGACATATTCCCCATCGACCTCACTGGCAAGTCCACCGCGACTGTTGAATACAAGAACGGTGAATGGTCGCTCGTCACTGCATTCTGACGAGGCCCTCTAGCCGGCTCTTAAAGCTTAACTCTTTGGACGTGGCTCGAACAATCGGTGATTAGCGCTAGTATGACGTATTAGTGATGTATCATGGACTATGTTAGGCAATTGTGTTTTTACTTGAAGCGTTCTGCGCCTTCTTGATAAGTTCTTGACAGGCGCAAAATTTGTGGCTGCGAATAGGTAAAAGCATGGAGCATGTATTCCGCAGTTGAACGTTAAAGCATGGCTGGTTCTTGTTTACGCCATTCCCGCTTTCGCGATAATCATGGAGATAAGACGTGATGGCTGCTGCGGTTCAGCGCTTGACACCGGTGCACATTTTATCCGTTGGTCCCAAATAAACAATGCTAATGGCGTACGTATGGATTAAGACCACAATGTTGTTGGATTATACTCCAGTGAAAAACCGTCTTACAAGTGACAATCGATTATCTTAGTAAAATGATTTCCCATTCCCGAGTATCGAATCAAGAATGGTTTTGAAAAATACCGCAGTGGTCGTTGTGAGGCGAGGATGACAAAAAGTAGCAACGGCCAACTTGAGCCGAGTGCACACATCAAGACTCATGACATGCCAAGAAGTCTATCGTTAGCGAGGTGTTCATTTTCGACCGCAGCATTTGGAGTTTGAGAACTCAGCTTGGCCGTTTGACCTTGCGATTCCAGATCAAGAACGAGGACTAGGAAAATCCTATGGTCGCTCCATGAAGAAAAGAGAACACTGGTATAAGCCCTATCGTTGCTATCGGAAGGTTTAGCAGGCAATTTTGGGGGGCTATTGTAAAACTTGTTGTAAGAAAGAAGATTTCGTGACTATATAATGTATCGTCCAAATGACCGTGTACACTTTTGCAGCAGCAATATCAGTGGGCACTTTGAGGACGTATAATGCCCAAGTGAGAGTGTATCCTTTGGGATTTCAAAGCCGTTATCAAAGTGTGATCACAACATATAACGAGAATGGATTGATGAGAATCCAGCCTTTCCTAAATCGATTCGAGACTAATTACATAGTCTATTGGTTGGGTGAGTACTACCATATTTATTCCTCATCCAGGTAGACGAACAGAAAGAGCTCATCACTATCCTTTTAGTAAAACGTCCCTTTGAGGCTTATGGATAAGTCCTTGATGCCCACGCTTCGGCTACCTGGCATATCTTAAACGATGCTTCCCAACGGTGGAGAGCCGAAGGTTCAAAAGTTATAGGCAATTGCGTCAATTAGTTCCCGAACAGCGTAGATCTCCATTTCTCGTTTTTCGACTGAGAAAATGCGTCCCAAGATATAATTCCAGTTGGGCCTCATGAGGTGGGGATCGTACATGCGGCAATATTCCCAATAATCGAGGTAGCGTGCCAATCTATAATACCAGTGATAGTGGGTCCGTCAACGATGGTATTTCCTGGATGTAAATCACCGTGCACAAAACGGACGGAGGCGTTCCGAGAAAGTCTAGAGAGGAGCGATTCCGTATACGTCTCGGTACAGAACAGCATCGGGATCCGGCGGTAGTAATCAATAAACTCTCAGACATTTGCAAAAGCTTGTTTGGGATAAAGGTGATCTGGAAAGAAAAAGTTGCGATAAGGACCACCGTTGACTGCGTCCAAGGTTGTCGGTTTGAAGGATGCCATCTTGGTGAGTATTGGGCTCAACTGCCTTGCTATATAATCAAGTTTTTCCGTCGTCAAGGTGTCGATAATTGTATCCAAAGGCACGCCTCTACAGCGCTCCATGACGAAATACCAAAGACGACGAGAGCGTTTAGTAGGATGGCGGCGCGGGTATGCAAGGACTCGGGGTACAGGAGTGGACAACTGCCTGCGAGCAAATTCTAAAGCAAGGACTTCTGTAGAGAGATCGCCTCCTCTGTACTTTATCAGGACGTCAGGAACTGTACAGACGACTCTGCTGTCGCCAGACTCATAGATAACTTTGTCTTTGGGTAACGCGTTTAGCTGGTCATAATCAATCAGCAAGAGCTTGACCTGCAGCAAGTTACGATTTTCTCACTCAGCACTTAGCAGTGGCTATCGCTGATGTAACCTGTTTGTACGCAACTATTTGGTAAAATTATCAATCTCGCAAAAGCCAAGATAGAAATTAACTCTCTGCCTGGGAGTCGAACCCAGCTTTCGCGCGTAATTCACCTCTAGCTTTTTTTTTAGGATGACAGGCGCGTGTACTAACCGATATACTAGCAGAGACCTTATATCAATTTCGTCTCTTATGATCTATACGCACACGGCCAACCGACTTCTCATCGTGGTACTTCAGTTAATATGAATCCTAAATTCCGAGATAAGGATCAGTGCTATGATACCAGACTGTCTCGACGACCAAAGTATCTCTGGAGCGCAATAGACTTATTTTCTTCGAACCATGGTAAGGGTGCAATATTATTACCATTCCAGAGGCTGTCCCCTCCACATTTCCATCAGTACGTATCTTACATTACTTTCTGCTTCCCCCCTACAACCCGACTCTCTCTCCGACTAAGTAGCTCCCACTCCTCCTATGAACATTCTGCCCTCACACTCTCCTACTCCTCATATCACCCCGCCTAAATCCAGCCTTGAGAAACATAAAAGTCTTGGTAGCTTTAATAGTCAAAAAATCTCGAATGGCGCCGACTGTGGCGCCTCCAGCGTCTCGATCCTTTAACAATGACAGTTTGTGGTACTGCACCGTAGCCACCGTAGTATGGCATATGCGCTCCATAGGAGTATGTTGGTGGGTAGTAGGAAGGAACAACCATCGGCGGCGAAGGGTAGTGACCGCCGTAGTAAGATCCGCCATGGCCTCCATAGGCGGAGCCGGCGTAGCTTGGAACTGAGCCAGGAAGGATAACACTTCCTGCTGAACTGGGGTAGTATGTGCGAGCGAACATTGTTCGTGTCGTCTGGGTTTAGTCTCGATTTGGGTGTAGAGTCGGAGAGTGTTTGGGTAGAGCAGGAAAAAATTACTAGTGCAAGGATGTGCTCTTTCGTATGCTTATTTCAGAGATGCACAGGAAACGGTTTGACTATGTGCTTGTGAGTGAGCTGCAAATCGTGAGACGTCGTCAAGGTCGTTAGAGGGTCGTGCAAGGGAAGTAAAAATTCGTGACGGAAGATGTGGAGGGGGGTTTATAAGAACAGGCCAGCCTATTGTGAAGAAAGAGACCACGTCGTAAACGCGTGCCCTTTATATAGAGGATTTTGCCGAGGTTTAATGAGTTCATCACGGCTGTGCTTAATTTCTACGCAACGATCATCAATGAATACCAAGCAACGCCTCCGCAACGCAAATTACGTCCGTTGCCCGATCTAGCCTTTGCGTATAGCAACATACGGTCAGTTTGTCGTGTTTTTGCGAGTTGCCAAAGAGTCCTGCGATGAAGAAAATGTACGAAGTGCAGTTTGCCCTTCGGCCCAAAGAGGAAAACTGAGGAAGTGTTTTGAGTTGAGCTGACAACGGAACACGTGATACTCCACGGAACGGAACCACATTGCCGAGCCCCCACATACTTACTGCCTTTATGATGATGGATGATACTGTACTACCGTAGTATCCCAGAGGCAGTACGCTGCATCGCCTCATACTAGCATTATCCCGTAACGGTGAGCATGGTAACACGATTTCCAAGTTACCAACGGCTTTAACCTGCATATGCATCTAGTGTACTAGTGTACTCCGCCTCTGAGGCTCTGATCGAATTCCAACGGAGATTTTTACCCCCATGGTTGATTTTGTAGACACTAATGCTCGGAAGCATACTACTCATGCATCGTGCAAACTCTATCATCATCTCCTGCTCTCCAAGACTTATGAATTCATATCTGGCTGCGATATGAGCCCGTGACGCAGACGGCTATTCACGCAAAAGCAAAAAGGGTAATGATATCACCCGTGGGCTGTGTGGTTTGGCCAGCCACTTTTTATGAAACCGGGTCATCTGATACTTTTTGTGTTTACTAAATCGGCAAGCAGGAGGTTGACTACCGCCCGGAGGAGATAACCATCGACAAGGGGATGTTTGTTTACAAAAGTGAGCATATACCTTTATCACTAGTTTATCCCTCAAGTACTAAAGCTAAATTCTGTCCATTTCTGCACATTGCAGCCTATTTGCAGCTTCATACTCCCAGGACGTTTATTGATTGCCGAATACGCTTGTGTTAGCGGTGGAGAGGCTGAACGAGGGAGGGATATTAGCCATTCGGAGCAGTGCTTGTTAAGCGATGGGAAGGTTTTAATACTAACCACGCAGCTCACGAATAACGCATGGTAGCCGACGAAGGGCGAGGCGGCGCAAGGTTGCTGACCCGGACGGAAGCACAGCATGGAGGTCTTATACGACGGCGTGACGTGGGATGGATGTCATTACCCCCTTCTCTGGTACTTGCTCTCGTTTCCTCGCTTTTTCGATTGGAAACTTATGGATTGTTAGCCAAGCAACTGTATCCTTCTCTTACATGTGCCAGCCTAAAGGCCTCAGTTGTTCAGTGAGGTGATGCCTTTGGTACTCCTTCAATCCTATATGGGCGTTCTGACGATCTCAGCCCCTTTAGAGTCCTAAAAGCCCTCTCGGGCTTTCGGCATTTTCTGTCGCAATGAGAAGCTCATTCGAGCTAACGAGGTCAAATTAGTGAATAGTACGTACATTATGTACGGGGACACTTAGATGAAATATATACATAACTAGGATAAGGTGTACGCCTATGAATTAAGCTGCATCCTCACCAAGCATCTTCGCCAGTGCGTCATTCCCCTGATCAGGAGGGGCTTCATAAGTAGCAAACGTCGTCCGTTTACCATTCGCCGTACTCTCCGAAACGGCGCCAGCAACTTTGGTTGCATTGGATGCTTCGCCCGCCGAGGTCCAACCCTGCCCTCTGGAAGCGAAGACCTCAGGACTCCTATCCAAAAGCATCTCGAGATCATGGTCTGAGATGACGCCCGCCTTGCCCTCCGCAGTGTTGGGTACAACATCGATTTTCTCACCCTCAAGACGTAGCAGCATCGAAGCCATCTCGGCCATAGTTTCGGGTTTGCTACGCCCAGCCGCTGCTGCAGGTTTCTTGAATTTGCCTAAAATGGACCGGTATGACCATGAGCGGGAGCAACATCCGTTTTCTGGGGGGAAACGTACCTTTGGCAATGACGAGGGCTTCAAGCTTCTTCTTTTCGGCGGCATGTTGCATTATCCTAGTCTCTATCGTGTGTGCACTGACAAGCCTAAATATGAGCACCGGCTTCGTCTGGCCGATGCGGTGCGCCCGGTCCTGCGCTTGGATGTCCATCTGAGGATTCTGTAAAATCGGTGTAAATAAAATTTTGAACTACATGGTGATGGCCGAGAGATCCTACCCAATCCTGATCATAGAAAATGACGGTGTCTGCAGCTGTCAGGTTGATGCCCAACCCACCCGAGCGGGTACTAAGAAGGAAGAGATGAGGAGCGTCGGGAGAGCTGCCGCCCGTTTGAAATCTGTTCATTTGCTCCCGGCGTTCCATGGGTGAAGTCGAACCATCGATACGACATATCGTCCAACCCATAAATTCAGTGGCCCAATCCTATGAGGGATACGTTGTTCAAGAAAAACCCAGTTGTGGATGAAACAAGGGCGTACCTCGATGATATCAAGCATTGTTGTGAACTGACTAAACAACAGAACCTTGTGTTTTCTCCTGAACAATTCGCGAAGCAATCGATCCAGCACCATCATTTTGCCACTAACGTTAACAAGATCATCGTTGAGTGCAGGTTGGTGAGTCACTGGGTCCAACGGCCAGTCGAAGAGGAAGGGGTGTGAGCATACTTTGCGTAGCTGCATGACGGTGTTTTGCAACTTCATGTTGTTCACTTGTTTGCCTAGACAAAGTAGGAGCCGTTAAAAGGGTCAGACCAAAGCAATAAACATGGGCATACGCGTAGACTTTTGTTGGTGTTCCTTCGCAAGCCGTTCTAACTCTCGACGTTGCTGATCCTCCGTTTCCTTCGAATCGCCTTGGACATCTTCCGGATCTTCCTCGTCATCGGTATCGGGTACAACGTATCTCTTCCGGCCAGAATCTGCTTTGGACTTCCTCAGACGTCGCGGTCCATCTTCGATAGGTTTTTCTTCTTGCTTAACAGGATTCTCTCCCATTAGATATGACCGTAAAGTGCCTGCAAGGACTCTGTCATAGGCGTCACGCTGTTGTATGCTCAGCGGAGTGTACAGGACATATTCCTTTTTCGGCGGGAGATTGACTTCAACATCTGCCTTGAGACGACGTAGAAGGAAGGGTTTCAAGATCGCGTGAAGAGACCCGATAATTTGGGATGAGCGTTCGGAGCCGAGGTTTGTTTGCATTTCGGGCAAGTTGAACCTGCAAGATGCGAGTACAAGAGGAATTTAGCAGAAATAAAAACATATAGAGCTGGGGCGATATACCATTGTTGGAAAGAGTCTACGTCATTGAAGATATCAGGTAATATAAAGTTGAGCAACGACCACAGCTCTGCGAGGTTGTTCTAATGAGATGCGGTCAACGAGAGCCGTCGTGATAGAGGCAAATTCACAAACATGAAGTGGAGTCCCTGTTAGAATCATGCGCCCTGCTGATGTATATTTCTTGATTTCCTGCATGAGCCGGCAATCTAAATTTTTAAGTCTATGTCCTTCATCAACGACAATATAACCCCATTTGTAGTTGGCGAGATGTACGCGATCTCTGATAATCATTTCGTACGTAGTTATTACGACGGGAAACGAAGCCATTGGGTCTTGAGTAGTTATTTCCATATCATCATCAGAGTTGTCATAGTGCGAGGACTTAGTGAAGCGTCCCTTGGGTCGAGAATTACGCTTAGATGCGGCAGGTGCCGCCTTCGCCTTCGTTTTCTTAGATTTGCTAGATTTTTGGGTAGGACGATCGTATGGTAGAGCCATGGTAGTACGTCGCAACTCGGCGCGCTCTGCGGGGGTTCCGTGGTACATACACACAGGTATCTACAAATTAGACAAGGATATCAGGGCCCAAGTGAAAGCAGCTAGGAGGACAAACGTACTGAGGGAGCAAACTTTTTGTATTCGTCTGACCAATTATGCATGACACTTAGAGGACATACGACGAGAAATGGGTTGGTATTGTGGTGTTCACGAAGATAGGCACTGAACGCGATTGTTTGCAATGTCTATTCCGGTGTCAGTCGTTGGATGTAGTCTGCTATAGACAAGAGGCTATGCACCTTTCCTAGGCCCATCTCATCCGCTTTATGGTGTTTGATAGTCAGAAATGTGAAGATGGTAATTTTCGGGGGTTCGCACCTAAGATACCCGAGATTCCGTTTTGATCTAAAGAGACCATCCACTGCAGACCTTCAAGTTGATAGTCCTTAAGCTTAGCACCGGTTATAAGAGCGGGCTGGCGAAAAATTGGTTCTCCGGTCTCTTCAAAACCTTGGTGCTTTGAGGCGATATTACCGCCAGTCTTTACTCGCTTAATAGCAAGAGGGTCTGCACTGTCGTCGCTGTCGTCACTGCTCTCTATACGAGCGCGTTTACGACCCTTTCTAGCGTGAGAACCAGCTTTCGATATTGACGCAGCCCCTTTTCCTTTAGACTGTGCTTTCGCTGTAGCTTCTAATTTAGCTCTATCTTCGTCCATCCTAGCTTTTAAAATGCTAGTATATACAGCAGACTTCTCCAAAACAAATTGGAGTCTCGCATATCGCCTTTCTGTCTCCTGTGAAACAGAGCGGTAGCGTCAACGCCATGCCTATTGAACATCATGGTACGTCACATACCTCGTCAACTTTGTCATCGCCATCAAGATTCTCCGGAGAATCCTGTTATATTTGTTAGATTCAAAACCGTGTGTGAAATGTTCCAAATCAACTACCGTATTCACGTCTGAATCACCATATTTAGACGCATCTGCTGGGGGAGGTGATGAGGCCGCAGTACTTGGTGCCGCAGATGACATTTCAAATGGCGACGGTGAGAAAGAGGTGGTAGGACTAGAGGACATGGCAATCAAACGTTGGGGGAGAGACACTGCACTGGCCAAACTATGTCGCGTCTTGTTGAAAATTAATAATACGTAGCGCGCTTACGCCTGCCCTAAGCTTGAGCACGTGATTAACCTGTCCAGTATTCAGCTCCGAAATTTAGCCACAAATATAGCAACAATACATTGTAATAAATTTTCCTAAGTGAGTATTGAGAAGAGGTTAATGTAGTAGAACTCTGAAAGGATCCGACCCGCCACTCTCAAGCCCGCCCAATATACTCTGTCGTACTGCGCCAAGATAGTCACCAAGACGCTTCCCATCCTCATTGACAAAGTCTTCGTAAAGCTTGTATCGCGAGTCAGCAACAATATTGACGAGCTGCAGGGCGCGTTTCAAGTTCCTGAATCGGAAGAATATATGAAGCCAAATACAAAATCAATATCGCTGAAGATCCTTACTCGGGGATATGTTGCTTAGAAGCAAACAACAAGGCGTGGAGCCGGATGACCAACTCGGGGATGTATATTTGGCGTATCCTAATAAGCTCGCGCCGAGAACGGTCTCCTGTAAATTTGTGAGTTTGGGTCTAGCCGGATAGAGTGTGTGGACATACCCCCTGGGTTTTCTACATCAGTTACCAACCACTCCGAGGTTAGCAACCTGGTTATTTGGTCATATGCCTCATCAATTGTATCCTGATCACAAGCGCAGAGTAAGCTCATTCGCTATATATAAAACAACAAAGTGGGGACGCACTCGATATTTATTCAACCACTCGAGTCGTGTTTCGCGATTCATTCCACCGATCCCTTGCGCCTGACACTCCACCACACTCTCCAAAGTCTCCCAGATGACAAAATATTGCCTGAAGTGTAGGTACTCCGTTGCCATGTCTTCGGGTTCGCTTATCGCAGCGAGCTCCGGCGGAAGCATGCCCAGCAGTCTGTGTGCCAATGTAAGGCGTCCAGATCCTAGATAGTTCACTCGATTGGTCGAACTTTGTAGTAAAAATAAAAGGCGTACCTAGGAAATACCTCAAGATAACGTTCGCTTGTTCTAAAGCCGTCGGGTACGTTGTACTATCAAATGTCGTCCATTCAATAGACCGGAGCAATAATTCCTCATATTCTGTTGGGAGAGGTTGCAAGCTAATGACAGACGGTAGCGGGCCTTTGAGCGGAGGTAGAAGCTATGTATGGATGCCGTCAGTCTCAGTTAGATGCCGGAGATATAGTCGCACCTCGAATGCTTTATCGATCGTCCGCTCAGCGGTTGCAATTGCGACACGATCTATGTCGAGCCCGTGGTCCTTTGCGCGCGTCAGAGCAAGGCGGCGCTCCGAAGTATCGGCAGACAATCCAAGGGAGACAAGGAACATGGCGTATCGCTCAACGGCGTTGTCGCCGAGGGCTCCAGCATACATGGCGATGAGGTTCCGTTGCCCTGCAGCCTTGAAGATAAATCAGCTCGCTTTCTGGAATATATGAAAACGACTAATGACCTCGAGGACTTGCAGGTATGCCTCAAGGATTATCTGCATGGAATAGGGAAAAACTTGGATGTCGATCATCTGGAGATATAGACATAGATGCGCGAAAAAACGGCAAAGGGGAGCATATCTGTAGCTCGTACTGAGTGGTAGTCACGGAGAGGATAGACGATACTGACTCGTAGGAAGAAGGTAAAAAACTACCATCCTGTAGTTTAAGCGCGAAGTTGTCGAGGAGAATATCGATTTGGTTGAGGATGATGTGGAGTTGTGAATAGTGGAAAGCCTGTTCGGCATTTGGTCTAAGCTTAGATGTCAGTACGGAAGAAGAAAAGACAAGCGCAGGGAAGTACCCCTCTGTAACCGGAACGAATTTCAATGACTGCAACGTTTCAACCACTTCCCTATGCCAGGCTTCCTCCTCCTCCTCCTGCTCTTCCTGTGTAATTTCCGTAACACCTTGCTCTACTGCACCTATCCCGCCCTCCCAGAAGCCTCCACCCAGCTTCGTCATTTCCATACTTTGCTTTTCCTCGCACATGATACTAATTTGCGCCCAAAGATGATCCTCCCACGTGCGACACGATGACTTGAGAATAGCCGAGGTCTGAGGTGATGGTGCAAGTGCTGCGTACAAGACTCGTTCGTGGTCGGGAGAATCACTCTTTGACTAGGTAAGCATTCGGATACATTAGAGAGAAGCGCGCCTTACACTGAGAGCAGCACGAATGCAAGATGCCTTCCAAAGTTTCCTTCGACGATTTCCTGACCATAGATCATCGTCTATTTCGTCGATGTCGTCTTCATCTTGTGGTTCCGTCGCTACGAAGTAGTATGAATACGCGCGCATAGCAAGTAAGGGGGAGGGCACTCGTACAAATTGCGCGCCACTGGAATAATCTTGAACCTCGTATGCTAGCGGCCCGCCATGGTTGATGAGCTTTCCTACAAAGTTCCATCGCTTCCTCTAACCGGCCTGCCCTGATGTATCCGTACAATGAATATGAGAAACCTTTTTCGTAATTCTAGATACACTTCAGTGGGGACATGATGATATCGAGGCACGTCTCGTACCGCATCATCAGAAGCAAGTCCCCTCCCTTTCTCCCTACTGACAACGTCTGGGTCCATCCGTCTTACCAAGCCATCCCGGCCCCCTGCTCCCGTTCGCAAAGATTGCATTACGCTATGTTTCGTGAATTTCCAGTAGCCCGTGGTTGACTCCGGATGTTGGGGTAATGGCGCTGTTTCGTGCAGCCATTCTCGAACGACGATTAGCTCGGATAGGAGTGGAGAAGAGTTCATGATCGCCTGGGCCAAAGTCGAGGTTGGTGTGTAAGGGTTTTCAGATAATAAATCTCGAGCCGCTGGTAATGGTAGTGGCTCCGTTTTTCGCGCTCTAAATGATGGACTTCAGCAAAGATAAAAAATATCGATTGTTGACTCACGGCATGACAGCTTGCAGGAGCCCCCAGGTGCTTTGCTCCATCCTGAGAAGTTCTAGCTCCTGGAAATTTTGGGACGTATCATGCGTGTCTTCATATTCCGTTATCCTAGTCAAATATATTAGATACAATGCTCTCTCCAAAGCCGAAAATAAACTTCACCGCTCGCGACAGATTTGCCTCAACCGCGGAGCGAAGCCAGTTTCCGGGTCGAGAACGCCAGCTAAGTCGTCTTTCATAGACTGACATAGAGACAACACTTCGGCACAGGAGACGTACAGGTTATCAGACATCATGCCGAGGAAAAGAGGCTCAACGAGAGTTGCTTTTGGCCTGGATAGCCTGCCCAGTTGCAGATCCGTCAGTCGCTCTCGGTTGAGTGTGACTAAACATGTGACAGGCGCGATCCGTGACAACTGTACTAAGTATGAATAGACAATACTACTGTATATACAAAGCGATACTAATGAACGAATGTAGGTAATTTCAGGTTAACTATAGTTGCCTTTCGATCTTCCGCAACTCTTCGTCCTCTCGAGACAAACGTGGCTCCTCTTCCCGAATAAGCGTCGCTATATGGGAGGCTTCTGAAACTACGTGGCTTTTCTTGTTCTCTTGTTCTATTGTCGTAACCTCACCATCTGTACTGAAGGTCGACTGGGCCTGCCTGGAATTTTTGGATCCGATGAAGAACAGATTCGTTAGACGCGTGCGGTAAGTCGCGGAGCGACGAATCTCATTTATTGCATTTATAAAAGACTAATCGGACACCAGTCCATCAGCGCACAAGTCAATGCCCAACACGTCAACTCACGGGGTCCATAAATGCAAGCACTCCATATGCGAAAGGCCTGAGTCCATATAGAATCAGGTCTGAGAGGAGTAAGTTCGCAAGGGCATCTTTCCTGATTCAAAGACTTACCAAGGATAAGTAAACGATAGTCCTGAAATTAAACAAATAAGACTTGGTTATTCAGACTGGGTGAAAAACTGACCAGTGGAGTTTTTACCCCGACAATGTTCATGTGTAGATCTAGACCGACCGTCGAGAAATTCAACAGTAGGGATGTAATAGGATATAAGACTACAAGAACAACGAACTTGTCAAGAGGTCTTTAATTTATTTCTGTTGTTACACTCACCGATCCTCAGCACGACCGACCGAAATTTTGGGTCCCGCCTTACAATATCCGACGTCGCCTGAGATAGCGTGGGATGCGCCTCTTCTGAATCTCCATGAACACTTTGCTCAGAGTGAGCAGACGGGGTGACAGGCCGAGTCAGCGTATCGATTGACCTCTGGTATATCAAGCAAAAAAGTAAAGTGTCAGCATGTGCTTACCAAAAAGAGAAACCAAACGACGTACGCAATATCGATATAACCAAGAGAGGACGACGCATGAACAAACGGTTTCGATAGCAGCCGCGAAAATCATCCAAAAAGATAATGTAGCGATAATCCACTTCAATCGCGTTTTTTCGTCGGCATTGCTGTAGAAACAGATCCCGTTCTGGTCGTTATACCTAAAGAACCTTCATCATGCTTATCCTTTTATGAAAACTTAACGACCTACCCAAATTGGCCTAGGGCATATGTAGGAACATTGATTGCGCCGCTCAATATCAGAGTCGCTGCGACATAGTATTTCTCCAGAGCCTTCCCGTTGATCCTATGAACAAGAACTAGTCTTGGAAAAGTAAATCACCTGCACGTCACCAGCCAAAATAACATACTGCAAATTAATAGCGATGCAGGTCGTATAAAATGTTGCCCAAGTCAACGTCAGCTGAGTCGAGGTTGAGGAGCGAGCAGAGGTAAATGTATCGATGAAACATACGTTCATGAAAAATGCTCCGAATCTACAGATGAATCCGTCTTTCATCGGAGTCACAACATACATTATACCGAACAACACGCTAGGTAAAATCGATAAGAAAGACAGAAACAGTTGGCAGATAATCAACACGTACTTTGAGATAAGGGCCTGTACGAGGAGACGAAAACTGACGCGGTCCAAATACGGTCTCGCCTTGGGGAAGAACGCAACTATCGCATACACAACCAACGCTAACCCACAGAGTATAGTTCCCGGTAGTGTGCACGCATACGCCAGACGCCCGCTTAAGAATAGATCCTATTAATCTTGACAGAACTTGGACGGAAAAAAAATACTTACGCAAACTTCATCTGCGCGTCAGAAACAAGCGATTCATAGTCATTTTCGGAGGACATAGTATCAAGAGCTCGGTCATACGCCCTCTCGGTTGGGCCTATAATAGTGGATGCTCTGCACAAAGGTCGATTTTACGTATTTAAACCATTAAACCCCGTTTTCAGGTCCGTCGAGTGGTGTGAACTCCGTCCAGGGCTGCGGTGCCTAGAAATTAGCAAAGTCACTAGAAGAATGAAAACGACACAGTAACGGGGGGTGTCCCTTTACTACCGTAATAATAAAAAAAACTTTGCACTGGAGCCAGTTGCTAAACTAGCCGGATGTTCGCTACAGGGTCTAAACGACGGTTTTGGGGGACAAAATGGAAATCTTCTCCTATACTTTGACCCTAGGGACACTGCATATGGGGTAAGCTGTCCTTTTAGCTACTACAGCTCCGAGTCCATCGCTCATATATCTGGCTGCCGCTGTGTAGGAAAACCAGGCAACCTTGGCGGATTAAAGGAAGAGGGTCGCCGAAAGTAGAGTAGCCAAGTAAAACGTCCGTGATGAATGGCTGTATTTCGGTGAGTTGGAAAGTCTCCGTAACACGCGTGCTACTTGCAGAGTCAAAAAGCAGGTAAATGTTTTGGTCCTTGCATTCTGAGTTCCATCCTAGGTCGTGAAAATAAGGCGAGTTGTTAGTTTGGATCAGGTCGGCGCTGGCATATGCTTCCAACTAGAACTCTGTGCCAGACGCTATCGATCATATATCATTTATGAGCTACTCACCGAAACAACGCAGCCATTATTCAGCGAGAATCAATGCTCAGGCTTCCCATATTTACAAAAACATCCTAGCTTCCCTCTCTTTCTCAAACTGGTGACTGGCGGTAGAATAATGAGGCACACTTAGCCAGGATGTCGGCTCGAGTGGAGCACCATAGTCAGCTGGGTATCAGATAATAGCAGATGCTTACCGATTATCAGCCGTTGTTGTACCTATATATCACTTGTCTTCTGTGTTGGGCAAGTCGAACCGTGAATATGGTATGCGCCGATTCCCGTGCCCCAAAGAGACGTGGCAGATTTTATTGAGGGATGCATAGTAATCCAACGAGCGTTCGGCCAAGACTTTATCTGGCCCAAAATCATAAGGGAGCCTTGCCAAATGAATCATTTTCAAATACATCAGATGTGTTCATTCGAACCGCAGAAAGACTTGTTTGTGCCGAAAAGGCGGGGCCGTATATGACCATCAATACATTCTAAATTTATCCACAACAGTGTTAATGACGAAATACAAGGAGTGTCCATAACGAGGTTTCAGAACCCACGCCGTAAGAGTCCGGCTTCCAGTATATGATCGGTTTCCTCAGGGGCCCTCATGTCGGATCATTCAGCGCACGAGGCAGAATGGTGCTAACCGAAACAGCCCAAAGCTATAATACTAAGCTCTAACTAGGCGGGAGCTTCAACCCCTTTCTTCAAAAGAGATAACTGAGCATTCTACCACCCCCCTGACTTCAGCACATTCTATTTGGCTAGATACAATTTTACAGCATAGTTTATAGCATTTTGTGTAATATTGGCTGCTGTCAATGCGGCGGCAATTTTGATATCCCATTAAGGTGATGGTCGTTGCGAAGAAGGTTATACCTTGCTTGCAAATTTACCCGCCCGACTCCGAAATGCCTGCACAACCGTCGATGGTAACTGATTCGACCCTGAACATGTGAGGCTTAGTGTGTTTCATGACTCTCAAGTTCGTCCAGTATCTGGTGCAATCGTTCTTCAGTTATGTCCATGTCATCCACCTCCAAACGACGATCTGACTGCTCCTGGGAAACGCCTATCCCCCCGTTTAGACATGGGGGAGATGACGAGGACCTTGCGCGTTCTTTTGAGGAGTCACTGCGGGTATCGCGAGAAATAGACGAACAACTTCTAGAAACAAAGAAAGAGCTGGAAAAGAAGAAAAGATGTGTACAGGTCTTGCTTTTAGGTTAGATCCCGCTTCATGTTGTCCATCGCGTGTAGTAACTGAACTGGAGTTATGTCAGGACAATCCGAGTCGGGAAAGGTTCTTCGTTCATTATTCTTCGACCCGTTAGCTGACGTGCAGTCAAGAGCTCTATTCTCAGAAGTTCGTTTGTCTGGCAAAGAAAGCGCTCTTCCCACTGACTATACAATACGCAGATTTTGAGCTGACGTTCGCGCCGAAGGAGTTTGAAAGAGAAAGGCCAGCTTGGAAAACTATCGTCCAACTTAACTTGATAGGGTACGCCATTTTACCTTTGTCCAAGGCAAGCAGCTGGAATAAAAAAATCATCAAGGTCCGTTAAAGTGATTCTTGACAACCTGCAACAAGAATGGAGCCGCAATAATTCGACGGATAAACCTATTTTGCATCGCGATCTCCGACGTATGCAGCTAGGGCTGTCCCCACTCTTGTTTATGGAGCAGAAAATCACTCGATTACTGTTACCTGGTGACCATGGACATCAGGGCGTCTGCGTACGGCCAGGAAGCAACTGGAAGGCCCTACTTAATCCAGAAGCCGACTCGAATGGTCAAAAAAATCCTTTGCTAAATAAAGATACAGATCCTACCACCGTCTTGATGGCGTCGAAGGACAACATTCTTTCGCTCTGGAATGACCCGAGCGTGAGAGCTGTGCTGAGGAAACATGGCGTCAGGATGGAAGATACGCCTGGGTTGTGAGTATCTATCCAGCTTCACGACGGGCTCGAGCATTGAAAAGTATCAGTTTTTTGAACGATATTGAGCGCATAGTAAGCCCAAATTATCAACCGTCGGACTGTTCGTGATCATCTCCCGCCGCATTGATGGCTCTTTGACACTGACTTGTCCGTATTGCAGCGGACATCATGCGAGCGAGAATAAAGACGCTAGGAGTAGAGGAACACCGTTTCGTGGTCGAAAAAGGTCAATCTTTTCTGTTGTGTTCCTTTTGCGTTACCCACTTTGTGGCTAGGTTTCGATGTTGGATCTGAGGTATACATCACAGATGTTGGAGGAAGTAGATCTCAGGTAGAGGGTCGTATGTTTTCTTGTTAACGCCTACTGAAAACCTATATTTCAAGCGTCCCAGGTGGATTCCATACTTCCAGGATGGTAATGCCGTTCTACTTATAAGACAACAAGTACTGGATGATCCGCATAGTTCAAACTATATTATTTCTCGCACCGTTGTCCTTTAACCAAGCGCTCGAAGAAGACCCAGAAACCAATCGTCTTGTACGCCAGTCCCTTCTTCGTTGAGACTTGCTAAACGTTTTCATGCAGGAAGACAGTCTGATGCTTTGGCGAGAAATCTGTCGCAACAAAATTTTAGCGCCCGCTACGTTGATTTTGCTCTTCAACAAGGTACTCTTAGCGGAATATACATCTCTCTTTCCCGCTGAATACCTGATGCAGAAGGATGTCCTACGTTCGACGCTTGCCGCTGGCATCAAAGTCCGAAAATATGTACCAAGTTATGGCGACCTCCCAAACGAAGTAGCTTCTGTTACCAAATGTGATTTCTTACTTCGTTCCAAGGAGGCCCAACTTCTGATGGTCCAGCTTTCTAGACTTTTGTGACAAATTTCACGCATACCACGTCTGTCTGTGCAAACTTATATATTTCAGAGCTAATCTTTTCCAACAGCGTAAACTGTCACCTGTACCAAGACCTTTCATCTTTCACGAAACCTCAGCTATCGTAAGTAATTACGCCTACATCAGCTAATCCAATCTACATCGCCTTGCGACAGGACACCTCTGCGATGGCAGCACTACTTCTCGGAGGTGAATTTTAATATGCTCGTTTCCGAATGAATGAACTGAAGGCATGATCAGAAACGATTCGTGACACGATTCTGCGTATCTACCTCCAACGAGGCGAGATGATCTAACAATCCATACATAAAATTTTAAGTGCTTCCGTAATGTACCTTAGATGTATCGTATAACATACTAATCGACACTGAAGTGCCAATAATTACCTAACCCTCTTTCATGTGACCAACCGAAATTTTATCTGATAAGACAACAAGGTAAGTCGCCCGCCGCCTTAGAAATGCTCTCAACCAAGACCGTCGTCGTTTTGGGCGCTGCATATGGAGGTGTGCCTGAGACCTAAAAAAGATTCAGACACATATTCAATTTTATTAGGGCCTCGCGCTGCTCAGGTTCTTGTGGCTGGCCTCCCTGCAGGTTGGAGAGTGCTGCTCATCGACCGCAACTCGTACGTGTCCCGACTAATATATTGCCACACCAATCACTAATCTCAGTCCAGACATACAAATAGTGAGGATCGACTCAACAACATTATCAGCTCCGAAATGATTTTTCTGTAGACGTCTACATTTTACCCCGCCTATCTGTACTCCCTGGGCACGAACATAAGGCGTGTAAGTAGCGCCTAAATCCATAACCAGCTCTCCAATATCAGTCAATTTCTATTAAATCCTAGTCATTGCTAATACAAAAATATTTCTTACCAACGATCCATCTGTCCAGCACTACCGACTTCAGGCTACCGTAGCATCGATCGGCACAAATTCGATAACACTATCAAAAGCGTTTCCAGAAATAGGACTACCAACACGTGAAGTTTCATACGAATTTTTAGTATATGCATTAGGTTCCCACCTGCCGCCACCTCTAAACTTGTGGGGCGACGGTCAGACCATAGATCTGCAAAGACGCCATTGGCTTCCAGCCTACAAGGGAATGAAATCTGAAGGCATTGCCTGGCTCAAAGCTCACCAGCGGGTAGTCGAATCCTCGCCTACTGTCCTGGTGGTTGGCGGCGGCGCACTTGGAATACGTACGTTCGCAATTGCAGGTTGCCCTCACTATCCGCTTGACTTCTGGTTCGCCTACCAGAGTTCGCGACGGATATTGCGACTGTACACTCCAGCAAGAAAGTAACCCTCCTACATTCCAGGAAACGCCTCCTTCCTCGATTCGACGAAGCCATGCATACGGAAGGTGGGCATAATGATAATCGTAAAGCCAAAACTAAGAATGGTGATCTGCAGTCCTCGCCGTCTTGGAATCTATGGACAACATAGATGTCATCCTTGGTGAAAGACTCGACTTGCCATCCCTTGAAGAGCCCGGAAAGACCAATAAACAAGGCCAACGGATTGTATATACTGTCACTGGGAGAGAGATAGCAGCGGATCTAGTCGTGAGTTGTATACCCAAACCATAAGCAATTTTGGCTAAGCAGCGATTGTCACAGCTACTCTGTACCGGTCAAAAACCTAACACCGGCTTGCTCAAGAAGCTAGACCCAACAACGATAAATCCGGATGACTCGTTAGCTCATGTCCTTCGTACGATGCAGCTCGGCGTATTACCACCTCCTGGAGCAACGTCGATCAACAGGCTCCACAAAACTATAGCAAAAGGATCTCTCCCGGATTCCCTCAGCTCGTCTCCAATATCACAATGTTCGACAGCCAAATCCGTCAAGGGCGAAGAAAAAACCCCTTATCCGCACATATTCGTCATTGGCGACGCAGCGGATGCATTTGGTGCCATCGCTGCTGGTCATAACGCTTATTACCAAGTCCGACAATTTGCTCTTCCAATTAATAAAGATGTCCCTGATTATATTTGTTGGTTGACTTACTAGGGCGAAGTCGCCGCACGCAACATCCTACGCCTCATCAATAAATCTAAAGAACCGTTAGAACACTACAAACCAGGTCCGCCAATGATCAAAGTTTCTTTAGGCCTCGTACGTATAAAGCTCCCTTTAGATTCATCTCACTTAAGGCACTCACTTCCACCGACAAAAAATTGACAGGGCAAAGCAGTCTCCCAATCAGGATCTGTAGTGGAACGAAGAGACGGCGATCCCGATGATCTTCACGCCGCGACAATGTGGCCACTGTACGGTATCCCCATCGTCAACGACGATCAGATGTACGAATAATATTTACTGGCAGCTGCTACTGTAGATGATTACAATACCGAATTGGGTTGTAAAACAAAAATATTTATTATAATACTAATATAAGATAGTAGATACACAAATATATGGGAAGTAATAAGCAAGCATGTAAAGACGAGACAAATCTTCTATAAAGCGATGCAAAAAAAAAAAACACAGTTTGGACAACTCGGAAAAGCGTGGGGGAGTTAGGGGTAGGGGGGAGGGGGAATGAAGCTGGTAGTACAACGTTTGTATGAATACTTTGGGGGGTATTATTCCTTGTTATCCATTTGAAAAGGGAGTAGACAAGTCCTTGAGACAAAAAAAAAAAAAAGACCTGGAATGAATACAGTAATACGTAAAAAAGGTGGGGGAGTGAGTTGAATGTGTAAGCCGTGAACCGTGAATGGTGTCTTGAAAAAAAGTACAATTGGGGAGGGGAAATGATAAAAATAGAAACGAACTTTTTTTTTTTTAACTCCGTTGGTGCAGGTGTGTTGCCGATCGTGTTAGAAAAAAATATTATTGCATATAAAGACTTCTTTTTCTTTGTTTCTTTGTTTTGTTTGTTTCAAAACACAAGTAATGGGCCTATAGGCGAGAGCTCCAGAGGTGGCGGACGATGACGTTCTTTAACCGGCGCAATAGGCGTCGAAGGCCTCTCGCTCAATAACGGATGTTGCCGCGACGACGACGACAACAGTGGCGGTGGCGGTGGTCCACGTTGCTCAGTCAAATAAAGACTAGACTGAGATCGCCGCAGCGAATGCTGTAACTGCGACTGGGACTGAGACTGAGACTGGAACGCCACCGGGGGTTCCTGAGTCTGAGTCTGAATCCACGCGTCAGGTTGAATAGTAGTCACAGGGTAGGGAGATGTAGAATGAGCTCGTTGATGAAGGTTAAATTGGTACGGCGTTGTTGTCGGAACGTTCCGCCGGGAAGGTGGTGGTGGTGGTGGTGGGGAGGTGTTGTATTGAAATGATGGGGTTGGTGTAGATGTAGGAGTTGGAGTCGGCGCTGCATAAATCCTCATCGCCTCAGGACGTGGAATGAACGGTTCATCATCTCGAAGAAGCCGAGCTGGTGTTGTTACTTGCCTACGAGAACGACCATACTGCCCGTCCTCTTCATCCCCAGCATCATCACCCGCCTCCTCCCCATCCTCATCATCATCCGACTCCAAATCCGAATCCGAATCCGAATCCACAAAATTAAACGGTAAAAGAAGCCACTTTGCCCTTCTATCCACATTCCGATTCTTAGCCCGCCGCTTCGCTCTCGCCTTCCTCGCCATAGCCGCCGCCGCCGCCGCACTGGTGAATCTATTACTGTTGGTATAGCTTTCGTGCATGTCCATCGCTCCTGCTGCTGCTGTTGTGCCAGGGAACAGTAACGTAGAAGCTCTCATACTTTCTTGAACAACACTCTCAACGAAACGATCCGTTTTTTGAATCTCAGCTTCGTATTGAGCATCATGCCATGGAATCTGACCACCACCTAGACCCAGACTCGGTCGGCGATGATGGTGGTGACGATGATGAGAGTGTGGGTGTGGATGTGGGTGTGGGTACGTATGGGCGTGATGAACGTGTGTATGGGTGTGTGCGTGGGTGCGAGAACGAGAAGAAGGCGGCGGCGGAGGCGGGGTAGTAAGCCACCGGTCTTCCAAAAACTCCGGTGAACTATCGATAGTATAATTCGATGAACGCCGGACAGCAACCTGTTGCTGTTGTTGTTGTTGTTGTGGATCCTGTGACGCGCTGCTCCAGCTCTCCGAGCGTGATGATCGGTGATGGGAAGGAAGTGGAGGGGGTTGATGGTCCGAAGAGGACCAACGATGACGCGTCCACTCGGCAGCAGCGGCAGCGGCAGCGGCAGAGGAGGAGGATTCATCACCCCCAAGGATAGTAGCGGCGATGTTGGTGTTGGTAGTGTTGGTAGTGTGCGCGGTAGATGATTCAGGAATGACAGGTCCTTGTGCCGTCGCCGAGTCCCAACTCATAACCATATCAATAGCATGACGTATCCGAACTTGAAGTTCTTTCTTCTTGGTTTCCGTGTATAGATGATAACCCAT
Organism: Calocybe cyanea; assembly: GCA_018851305.1. Classification (NCBI taxonomy): domain Eukaryota; kingdom Fungi; phylum Basidiomycota; class Agaricomycetes; order Agaricales; family Lyophyllaceae; genus Calocybe; species Calocybe cyanea. Next base: position 26,064 of record JABCKL010016779.1, on the reverse strand, counting down.
AGGCCAGGCATCTTGATGAAGCCAAGACTCGAGTCCGGAATTGGTCCAGAAGCAGTTGTTGAGATTGGTACCGTTTCTGGATGATGAGGAAAAGATGGTGTTAGTTAGTCGTAAGATAATAATATAATTTAGATATGTAACATTTATCAACGAGCGAGCGTAAGCTTCTTTTTGGCTTTATCAAAAGAAGCTTTGATTGGATTACATAGGCATGATAGCCTTCACGTTTGAAACAATGCGATGTTTTGTCGATCGGAGATTGGGGGGAAAGTCACAGAATTAGAAGGGGCTCACCTTAAGAGGAGGCAGATATCACCGGGGTCGTAACGTATATATCTTGCAAGTTTGAGAGCGATAGACCAAACAGGAGGGACACTGATCAAAGTCAACATTTTATCGTTTGATTCATAAACGGTATGTAGGTGGACGTTGTTGAGTTGAATGGCCCCTTGATAGATCGGATCATATTGTTTCCCATTCACACTGCAAGCGAAAAAAAAAAAAGCGGTTTAGCAAAGCCTCTCTCGGTGATGATGAAGCATGGAATGACTAACTCCACTGCCATGGGTAGAGATATATCCGCATCGCTGTTCATCCAATCCGCGCCGAGATGGAAATACTCGGCAGTAAGCTTGATACAGCGTTTGATCCTGTCTGCAGCGTCAGTGACACCCGACTCTTCCAATTCAGTGACAAAAGATCGATGAATGTAGTCAATGTCGCGAGTTGAAGTCCGACGTGGAAGTGCGTTGTGCGGGGACTTCGGCGAGGAATGAGTGGCCAAGTGATGTTGCTCGACGGCCAAAGCGGACAAACCGGGGTGGAGGAGCATGCAGGCACCGCCATGGACGACTAGGCGTATTGGACGGCCGTTGAAATGGGAGGGTATGAGGGTGGCGAAATAGTTGAGGATGGTAATGAGGGAGTCCCTTGTGAGCTGCTTATCATTACGCGAAGGAATAGGTATTTCGGGTGTGGTGTACTGAGGCTGAGGGGTAGCGTATTGGAAGCGAGGACGAGCCGTTGGTGGGAAATGAGAGCCAGGTTGATGCCAGTTGTCCGTGGAGGTCATGATATATTATCAATGACCAAGCCTGACGGTGGCAAATGAAGAGGTTAGATATGATTGGAGCACTTGTGGCGATGACCACTGTAAAAAAAAATAGAATGGCCTCAAGAAGGTGCAAGTGCGAGGGACGTAGGACGTGGTTCGGCAGGGTTGTGGGGGGTTTTTTAAGTTATGTGTCCTCCCTCTATGTAATGAATATAATTCCAGTTTGGAACTTTGGGAAGATGCCAATTACGATCAGCCTCGTGGTATGTGCGTGGTTGACGAAAAAAGGCACAGCCCCCGGGAAGTCGTGAGAGAGAGGTTTGCGGGAAGAGGTTGAGTCTGGGGGGTGGAATAGTTTTTATAGATGATCCATAAAAGCACGATGATAATGGACAGAGGCAAGGCTGGGCCGAGTTGAGCTGAGGAAGGCTCCACCGTGGCTGAGGGGGTGAAAACGGAAACAAAAAGAACACTGCCCAGGCAGGTCACATGTCACACTTACCCCATCAATCATCACCACCATCATCATCAACAAACTCATGACTCATCCCCTCTTCTGGTTTTCTATTTTGATTCGATTTCACAGCACTTTTAACTCTCAAAACTGTCCCCCAGCAACTGTCAAACAGTACAGCTTCCCGGAAAACACATTCCTATCTAGCGCTCAACTATACACTTAGTAGCTAACTGATACTGTCCGGCATACCTAGGGCATACCCCGAGTCCCACTTATACCCGCGAGGTATCTTATCATATCTCGAAATCGTTCACTACAAACGGACCGCAAGGGTTAGTCGCTGTCCAAGACCGCACAACCGCCTTTCGTGTAAAAGTTTTCGGATATGACTCCGAGGGGGCCTGGTGAGGGCTGTCACAAGTTCTTCGTATTCTGGGCGTCTACCTCTGGCTTCTCTAGTTCCCACTGGAAGTCTGGGAAACTCTGATATAGAACAGCTTTCTGTTTGTCTCACAACATAGAGTTGCGTTTCTTCTTACCATTCAATTCGCGTATCAGAATTCACATTCACCGAGCAAGAATAAAAAAATTGCAGGGAATCGCCGAACTTGAATTCTACCTCCGTTCGGGATAACGAGGTGCTCCGTGTTGGTTTCCAATCAAGCATGTACATCCTCACAGTATCAAATCATTCATACTTATCAAACAATTTAGTGATCCTATGCACTGGACGATGATTATCTCACGCCGCCGGGTGTTGTTCACCTCTCCGTCAACTGACGTATTAGCTTTGACTTAGGACATCAACACTGTCAGCCGAACGGTCCATTACGTGCGTTACGCCCAGGCTGTGTTCAAATAAATGAGCTACAGTAGATGAAACAAAGTGAACGTATGTCGGGAACATATTCGGCGATGAAGTTAGCGTCTGACCTTTACTAGCCTCGTTTCAGAGTAGTCAGGTCATTGCGATGCCGATTCCGCTTCTCATAGTAATTTATTTCACAGCCTCACGCGCCAACTCCTATATCCCTAGTATGCTGCCAAGCTTATGACTCATAACCAGAAAAACCATTGTAAGCTACGCGTAACCCCCCAAAAAACACTAGTGACTGTGGAAATATGTCCTTGCTCCCCTCCCTGACATTGCTCTAGCCCGTTCTACATATTGGCATAAACATACTTCCCTCCTTTCTCGAGTGCCTGGATGGATGGCAAAAAAAATGCGTGAGATAGAACCATAGAAGTGAGGGTAGACGGATATGTTTTACCCGTTTATAGGCGGGCCTAAAACATAACCAAAAGAATCAACATGGAATAAGACCAGAACGAGCAAAAAAAAAAAAAAGGTCCGCACCGATCATGCACTCTCTGAACGTACTCGACCATCTTTGGGGTCGCCATTTGAGGCGATACAGAGACGATGCCTTCAAGGGGGAACGCCATTTGGAAATCGGCAGCCTACTTGAAACCGTTTGAACACAAGTTTCCCAAGAACTAATTTTAGTTTTTTTATCTCACCGTCGGTTCATTACCATCAGCAAACCAACCAGTCTTGACAGTCGAAAGGTGTTTCTCAATCTAGCGTTTTTCATCCAATCCAATATATATATATATTAGCGCGGGGCAACGAGGACTTTTTTCTTTGGAGAAAGCTCTCCGCACCATGTTGAAATGTTTTTCAAATTCTGGTATAAGCATCAACTTGGTGATGTTACCAAAGACGGCTTTGATGAGAGGTCGTACG
>JABCKL010016779.1:0-22706 GCA_018851305.1 Calocybe cyanea | reverse complement strand
TTTGAGGCGATACAGAGACGATGCCTTCAAGGGGGAACGCCATTTGGAAATCGGCAGCCTACTTGAAACCGTTTGAATACAAGTTTCAAAAGAACTTGTTTTTAGTTTTTTTTTAGTTTTTTTTCTACCTTACCGTCGGTTCATTACCATCAGCAAACCAACCAGTCTTGACAGTCGAAAGGTGTTTCTCAATCTAGCATTTTTCATCCAATCCAATCCAATATATATATTAGCGCGGGACAACGAAGACTTTTTTTTGGAGAAAGCTTTCCGCACCATGGTGAAATGTTTTTCAAATTCTGGTATAAGCATCAACTTGGTGATGTTACCAAAGACGGCTTTGATGAGAGGTCGTACGAAGAAGGGTGATCTCGTTGGGATTATGTCGTAGATGAACTTTTGAACGAGGAGAGGCATTAACGAGCCTTCGGCATAATGAGAGTCTATGATAGAAGAGGACCTCTTGGCTTGAAATCGCTAATGACCAGTGTAAACCAATAACCAAGGCACAAACGCACAGTATAAATTATTCAAATAACCCGAACCTGATGTCGGCGCCTGAAACTTCCCATTACCATGTTTAGCAATCAAGTAGTCTACGCAGAAAAAATATTTATCGCGTTAACTTGTAGTAAGGGATACAAAAATAAAAATAAAAAAAAGACTCGACGCACCGACTATCGCCCCACTCTCAGCTAACACGACGTCATCGTCTTGAATTACCGGTGCCTTGCCAAGAGGACTAATCTCGAGTAACTCTTTCGGAGCCCTTCTCTCCGCAGTACGTTCATAGTGCTTGATCTCATACGGAACCTCTAGCTCTTCCTAAATTACGGCATGTGGGGGGGTATACCGTCAGAGCGACGAAACACAGAAACGAACACATACACTTGACTTACAAGTAACCATAAAATCCTTTGCGAACGTGAATCGCTAAGGTGGTGAACGACTATCATGTGGCTCACTGTGGAAAGATACTGTAGGTACTGGAAAGAAAAGAAGGGGGGAAAAGTCTGACAACGAGTGGGGGGGGGGGGGACAGACAGACACTTTTGACATCATTTTTCCGGCTTTATTCCGCCGATGTGATACAACCATGTGAAAAAAAAATTGGATTTTGGGATGGAAAGATGCAAATGACATTGTTGTGTGGCAGAGACCAATAGATGTCGCGCTAATAAGAAATTACGTCAATTACCTTCCCACAGTTGACGGCATTTGCCGGGGGCGTGATCCTCGTGTGTTTTGTACCGTCGAAATTCTGAATCAGATGGTATGTAAAGCAATTTCTCGGCAAAAGGATGCATTAGTGGAGTGGGATATACAATGTTATGGGTGACCTTTGTTTGTACCGGATCCTTTGTTCGGAACTGTGGATGGCGGGATACTACACTCTCTATTGATACGTGGCAGTAATGGTTCAAAAATGCTGACATCTGGCAATCTTCGCAACACTTGCCTAAGCAATTAAGATCAACAGTAAAGCGAGACGATGAACCAAATCACAAAATGAATTGCACTTTGACTGCAGTCTTTAGGCCGCTGACAATGAAAAGCGAGTGGACCAGGGGCCAAAGCGGCCGTAGATGACTCCCGTCACCCACCAAAAACGACACAAAAATTGGTTCCTGCGCTCGTTTACTGGGTTGTTCCTGAGCTTAGACAGCTTTGTGAAATCAAAAAGCGACCTTATAGATGCACCTCAAGCTGAGCATCCCGGATATGGTCATTATTACTGCAAAAGGCATGAACTTTCATGTGGCCTTCGATGTCGGATCGTCCGTAGCCAGTACTGCAGGTGTAAAGACGGTACACCATCAAGATGAGTGACAATCAGAAAGTGAGAGTATTTCATGTGAGAGTACGAATTTGATTGAAGCATCTGGCCTTCCAGGGCTCCAAATCTGGTGATAGGGGAGGCGGGAAATGGATAATGCTTGCTTTTATACTGTACCAGTCTTATCAAGTCTGATGATTTTGATCCCTCCATCCAAAAGTCTGTCGGTTCTCTCCGTAGTAATCACCAGGCTCTGTATCAGAAACGACGACATAATAATTGATATTGAGATTTTACAGAAAGAAAAACAGACGGAGGTGGTCTGAAGTGGTCCCACTGCGACGCTTGAAAATGATGTGCTAACGTACGTGTTGAGTGAAGCATCGTGCGTTGTCTATTATGTGGTGGCGGTGGAGTTCCGAGTCATGGGGGAATCGCTATGCACAGCATATATATATGCCACATTATAACAGAAATAAACAACTAACCGTTTGTGCCCTACTACCATCGCGCACTCGTTCTCAACAGTACGGAACGGATAGTAAACTTACTCCTTGAGTTATCTTAGATTTGGATTCTCGTGTTTTTGAGCATTGAAATTACAGTGAAGCTTCTTCAGGGTGAACTCGCCCTAAGCAGGGAAAAAGCTTCTAACAAGGGACAGGTTATCTCCTGGCATGCGCTGTCGTAATAGAGCCACAGACCTGGGACGAGGGAATCAGCATCGCTCGGCGAGAAAGCACAGACAAAGGTCGTACTACTAGTACTAGCAGTTTCCTTTCTTGTCTCGATCGTTGTGACAGGTTTGTAGCACTCAGCCTGGACAACTTCGACAAACAGCGCCACCACTCTTCGGCCGCGATTTCAAGTTGCTGATAGCAAGTACAGTATACGTAGTAACCTCTCCAGATTTCAAACAGTATTAGTCTCTCCTTCATTCGTTTTTGGGTCTTTCTCTAGCAGCGAGCCCAAGTGTTTGGGCTCGCCTATTCAAGAGGACATCTGTCTCTATTAATCGGAACAAGCCATTTACGACAATGTTCAAATTGTGATGTCATACGTATGTGTCTTACGAATACAAAGGATAGGCCCAACATGACACGAGTAAACCTGTCGCTTTGTAGTTGCACTCCATCGCCGCCATCAAGTTGATATGACGTTTCGATAAGATTTGTGTGACTACTCAGCCAAGGCCCTCTACCACAGACAGCCGCATAACTTCTCGTGTCAGGAGTGCAACCACGATATTTGTGAGTTCGGACCTTATACTTACTGTAGTCAGTTCAAGACTGAGGTCTCGTAAACCTCGTAGAACACACTATCACAACATCTATTGATGAATTCGTCGACAGCTTCACATCTCGGGATCATAGTATCATGGTGTGTGAGTTTTCGAACAGACAGCTGAATCAACACTGAAGGAGTGTATTCAACAGTCACTATCTTATAATCATCAGCCGTGTAAAGTCATTGCAAGCATGCAATGGGTAGCTGAAAATCACGCCGCAGAAACCTCGCTCGAGCGGTCGTGCCCATATGCATACTTTGATGCGCTCATGCGACGTGATGTCGGCACATGAAGATACTGACCAATCCACTCCTTCAACTATCCTGACAATTCTCTACGGGTCTTTCACCGTTCACTTTGGCTCTCTCTTGCTGTAACAGACAATACTGATAATTCAGGTCCGGGTGGCGTCCAAATTAGAGCAACAGTCCGCTCGACTCCAATATATGACAGCTGTAGAACTGTATCATATTTGCCGTGCTCCTGCCAGATAGTTGCGATAGAGGTAGACTTTCGTAATAACCAGTTTCAAAGCTCATCTAACCCAAAAAGAGTAGTCTTGTCGTACAGATAAATATTTAAGGCAGGCATCTAACAGGTTTCAGGGACTCAAAAGCTTGAATGACGCCGCGCGAACGAGCTATACTTCAAAGCTTAGGAGATGTCGTAGAGGCTCAGCTGGTGAACATAGTACCTTCATTGTTGCTTTTCGGTATGTACATTTCTTATCTTTTTGTTTTCAGGAACTAATCATCCATGTCTTTTTTTTCTTTTTCTTTGAAGGCATCTTTTTGGTGCTTTTCTGTATCACGACCTACTTTACAGTGTGCGTGCGAAGAGACTCAAGACACGCACTGCTCTGATTTTTGTCACAGAAAGCGAGGAGTTACATCCTACCACAAATACATGCTTTTCATAGCCTCTGTTCTAAGCTTTCTCGCTGCTTGCATATACACATGGACATACTGGGCAGGCGTGTGGCTAGCTCTTCGGATCATAACCACTGCGGACAACCCGGGTATCCCTTTAAACCGAAAGGCAGCCATATCGAATGGCATAAATACTAAGCTATTGATCGCTAACAACTGGGCATGGGCACTGCTGGTAAGTCAAGTAAACATTTCTAGTTCTGACCTGATTGGTATAGTAATTGGGATGACCTAGCCTACTTGGACTGACATGATAACAGTTTGGAGGGGTGCAGTACTATTTCCCCGACTCCGCCTGGGATTTCTTCTAGCTTTTTTTCTAGCTATTGCCGGAATGGGTATGTGACCACATATCCGCTATCTTCTGATTGAAAGCACTGAATTCCCTTTCCTCGGACACAAATTTCAGCAATGATGATCACTGAAATGGGGCTTGCATCTCAGGATCTGATTTCGTTTATTAACCAAGGTGGAATAGGATCCTTGAATGGTAATTTAGATGCTGCGGGTGTCACTCTGTCCTTTGCGGCAAATTTTGTTACTACGGGATTGGTTGCTCATGGCGCGTGGTAGTGCATCTTCTAACGCATCTGAGTTCCACTGAACTATTCTCAGGTCATATAGGCGCTTCCTAGTTGCGCAGCTGAACCAAGAAGATCGACGCAAGTTTCGTCTTTATAAAGTCCTTCGCCTCCTTGTAGAATCAGGATTTTGTTACTGCGTGCTACAGGTACGTTATGAGCCATCTAAAGGTGAGATAGGACTTGATAGTCAACGTAGGCAATAATCGTAATCATCAATTTTTTGCCGGATGTCATGCTTTCGGGCTGGAAAGGCAAAATGTGCAACGTTTTCATCGATATATACCTCTTGTTTTCTGTGAGTGAATGGCAACGCTGACTCCGCTTTTGATAGCTTATATATACCTTACGTTGCACTACCCTAGGCGATGTATCCCTCCCTGGTAGCGCTCTTAATCAAGCATAGAGGCAACTTCTTAGAAGCTTACTCATATCATTCTGGATAACACTCTGATAATCTTTATTGATCGTCATTTGGCCTATCCCCAATTAAATGATGTCTGTGATCCCGGGGAACTCAAATTTTCAATGCCTGAATGATTGGTTCGAATCTAATTGACATATACAGAGGGATTTTTCACCTCCAGGAAATTGGTCAATGGGCGGAATTCCAATAAACACGAGTTTTATGGCCCCATTTTGATAGCAAAGACGATCAGCCACATTTATTATCTCCTCAACGTTTGCCGGGAAGAGCTTCTTGACTAATCTTGACTCACAAGCGTTACTAAGGTAAGGTATGTGGGTTACTGTCCATCTTTACCACCCTGGGCCGCTGCGCCATGAGAAGCAATGACATAATATGCATGTCTTTAGAGGTATCCGAAGCATTAAAATGACTCAATCAGTCGATGTTACATGCTGGTGGAAGTAGAGGTGGCCGTGCTGTCAACCCCCTTGGAATCCATCATACAAAGAGAGGGCGGGGTCAACTCAGAACGGAAATGGACACAGACAGTCCAAGCCTCTTTGCTGCCTGTAGACAGATACAATCCGTGTTTCATCTCAAGTACCAAAAAAAACAAGGATTTCAACGGCGGTACAGAAATTGCGATCATTAAACACATCCCAAAAGCTATAGTGGACGAAACAGCAGGAACACAATATTGTTTGCCCACATCGAGGCCTGAGCCTTCATCAGGACTTCCAAGGGATGCTGTCGTGATCCAAAATTAGCGGGTTGACGATCAGTGTCTTGTTGTCAGCACTCACACTTTCCCTTGTACGTCTTTCGTCCCACCAGTGATGGTGTACTCTCCGTTAGCCTTGACGTGAATTATAGCTTGACCGCCGCCGCCATAGAACCAATTGTTCGAAGAACCGCTGGCTGACACCGACCAGTCACCACCAGGCACTATATGCAATCAGACGCTGATCATTAGTTGGATTTCTTGGCCATAAACACAAAAGATACTGACCGCTATTCCCCATATCCTCGAGTCGAATGTACCCAAGGCCAGGGAATGCAATGACGTAGACGGAACCTTCGGGCCCAAATGGGTGGGTGGGCCCAACGATTTCTTGCCCTGGGGTTCCCCCAAAGATGATATGAGAGTTAGCAGATTCAGCGGTAAGAGACACGATGGTCCACATGACAAATGTAAGAGGTTGTGTGCTTGAGGGGGTTCGCCGTTAGAGATCCACCTTTTATAGACTCTGGGTGGCACAATTTTGACTGGGCTTGTGACCGACTAAAAGTCGGTATATGTACCGTTACGTGCGAGCTGTTGTATGAAGAAGGGAAGAGTGCTACAGCTGAGAAGAGCATGATTCAACCAGACGGAGCATTAGCTATGAGCTTCCCAATGAAATACTAATATACCTTCATATGGAGACTCAGGTTTGCTAGATCTTCGGTGCTTTACTTCCATGTTCACTTGTCAACTAGTGCGCTGGCTTCATCACTTCTCATTCTATCCTCCTTGGTAATTCCACCGTAATGCTGCATGACATCGCCCACTGTTGGTGATATAAGCTTCCAAAGCAGGGAACGACCCTCTGTTCGTAAAAAGGCTTCGAATTCTAATCTTCAACCCGTCTCGTGCTAAATGATTCGCGGATGGGAGGCACAGCGTCTCATTTTAGAAATCTTCCATTTGCAACGTTAGTTCATCTGTGACAGGCGACTGGATGAGCGTGATACGCCCTAGTCCAATCGAGTGTACGAACCGTGGGATTGCGATCAAAAAGCAGCCGAAAGCACTTTATTGACACTGGAATAAGTAAAAGGAGGACGCTTCGTATAAAGTCTTCAGTCTCCAAATAGTGATCGTTTGTTCGTTGAACACTTCCGCTATGTCCTTCTGTATTTGGGTTTGAATGAGCTTATAAGTCAGTAAGGGATGAACCCAACAGACCGTCCAGCAGAGCCATAGTGCGTGCCAAAAATAGATTTGAGTATGATTGACTAATGCCCCTGAGTCTTTCAAGCTCGTTGACGAAGGTCTCACAAGAGATCTGTACCAACTGTCAGCTAGAATATCTTCCTTTCTCTGAGTCAAGGGGAGGAATAGAGCGGGAGCGATAGAAATGTAGTTTGCTTCTGCGAGACACTGTTTATCCGCGAGTACAGTTTTCAGGTTTCCGAGGTTCGTTCTGATCTCGATGAATAAAAAGGCTTAGCCATTATAGACGCATAGTAATTACAACCAGAAGAGGCTGCTATTAGAAAGTGCTCCGCACTTATTGACCGCGTCAAATGGCCACGTCACTTCTCATCTTTTTTTGGTTGCGTTAGTGACGCCCACATGAGCGTAGAGCACAGCAGCTACAATAAAGGGGTGGCCCTTCGTCCGAAAGTACAAATAATTAACGTTCCTGTATGGAATATGGAGTAAAGAGTGATCCAGTCACTAAATTTTCAGAGATAAAATCTAAATACAAAAAGAAAAAACGAATTGAAGATACTTTTGTCTTCAGATTGTAATCATCTGATCATTGCCGAAACACAAAGCTACTCTGCGCCTTTCTTGGCTAAGCGACGGAAACAGAACAATCGATTGAATGAAGTCTTCAATAACGAGTCGAGCCGCGCGCTAAGTCGGGTCAGAATATGTACCAAAGGAAGGATCGGTTATAATCACTTGAAGTTCTCCCGTGAGCCTCAAAAGTCCGTGGTCATGAATACAGTACGCGGGCCTACCCTGAAGAACAAAACAAAAAATTGGAAGTAAGACGTCAGATACGGAACACGTAGGCATATAAATGACTCACCTGCGGATGCCAGCAGTCGTTGTCAATTAAAGCGCAAAGTGACGGGTACAGTTGACGTATTGTAACCTCTTTGCTGGGTGCTAGGGAAAGAGGAGATGGAGTTGTTCAGTCTTTACTCGGCGAATTGCGAAAACGACAGAACGAGATGGGGATCAGGGATACGAGGGGTGAGCTTCAGCCTTTAATTAGACTGGTGTACAACGTGATTAGAAGAAATCTCTATGCGTTGCACGCTGCTATTGCCAACTCCGACGATAGCTACTCGCAGATGGCTACGAAACTTGTGCATTCGGGTGTTGTTCACATGGGTTTTGAATCGAGCTAATTGACCCTTATGGCATAAGTTGATATGATAAGTAAGAGGTGGGAATGTCGATTGAGAGACTCTCAGGAGGCAAAAGGAATAGTGTATACAGGCAGTGAACTTGAGAGAAGGCACCGCTGAAGAGTAAAGTAGAGCGTGGGAATCGGTCTCATCATTCATCAACCGTGTAAACTGGACTGCACCGTCTTGCTCTTCAGCAAACAGCAATATAGTGCTTGGTATTTTCCATGTTCATTCGATTATCATGCTATACAAACGGTGTATTCCAAAGACCACAAACCTTCTCAAGGCTGCGATGCTACAGATTCCGAAAGAAGAGAAAGAGAAAAGGTACCGGGGTGAGTTTCTACGAACCCTGCATGATCGACCGATATATTTCTCAAGAGAAGTCCCTATCTACGCGCGAGGGACCATTATCGCCCATGGCGGTTTTGATGGCCATGGTAGGGTGGGTGCTGTTCGGGATACTAGTGCTGTTTATGTCGAGATAAACTCTGTGCATACCCAACTACAGTCGAATCGGAATTAGTCGAATCAGTCAAATCAATCGGGTCAATCGAATCATTTGAATCAGATGAATCAGATCCTTTTCGCGTTGAACTCCTACGGCTGGACGACGCGATAGACGGACGGCGGGTTGAAGCTATATATTGCACGGTCGTATCAGGATGAGCAGGAAGCGTAAAAGGCGCCGTTGGGTATGGTAGATCTTGCCATGGAAAAGGCCTTGATTGAAACTGATGCTCTGGGGCCGGGCGCATCTTGTGTAGGTAATTGTCTCCTGGTTTCCCCACATAGGACCCTGGGTGCGGATCTCCGCTGGGCCAGCTGGGGTGCAGCTGGAAGGACGAAGCTACGCTGGATGAAGACAATGGCGATGATAGAGTTGATTGTGGATGTTGGGATGGCTTTCTTGCACCCCCCTGTTGCGATGAAGTTCCTTGTGGTAGAGGTGAGAGTGGCCCAACAGACTCATGCGCACTAGGCGCTCGACTTGCACCTGGTTGCCATGTATTCACGGGCTGCAAGTTGCCGAAGGTTTGTCCCATGGACGACTGCGGCGGCGCGGGACTCGTAGACATTCCCTCAGCAGAATAGTTGAGATCATAGAAGTTGTACTGGTTGACTTTAGCGGCGTCTAGGTCAACATATGTACGGTGAGCGATTACTGGAGAGGCCTGTTTATGATGCGGCCACTTGCCTGCTAATGGGTCAAAGTTTTCCTCTTCCTTGCCTACTGGAAAGGCATATATAAGAATAGCACGGCTATAACAAAAAGCAAAAAGGAGTCGAGAGAATCGAGAGTAGTTCATAATGTGGTATACACGTTCAGACCGGCTGAAGGAACTTCTGAGAGTTCGAGGAATAGACAGCTCTTCCTTATATGAGGCATTGAACAAGGCTGTGCAGCTCCGGCCATCTCTGGTGAGCTGAAACATCATGGCTGATTTTGAACTGCCGTCAAAGCCGTCATGCTAACCAACCCATTTTGAGTTCACAGTACTGTGACCCTCTTATTGATGATTGAGGTTGTTGATGCTAATACGAGCCCTGTATGCTCAGAGTTAGTGCAGGTAGTTTCCCTTCCCCTCGAGGAACTTTGAATCTGCTAAGCCAAGTCGGTGTTATATCAAAAGTATCGGAAGGTTGCTAATATCATTGCCAATATAAAGTTTGATTGTGTCACTATTTTGCAGTGTTTAATGCCAAGCTTCTTGAACAACTCACTTGCAAGCATTGGCAAGCAAACGGCGGCGATCTCTACTTGGTTTATGTCTATGCCATCTCTAGAAGGCTATTCCAAACTCAACAAATCCGCTCTGGATTTTTTACGCAAAGCCGTGGATGCTGAACCCTCGGCTGATCTCGAGAGTACCCTTCAATGGATTTATACATCTTACTCAAAATTACGGAGTGATGTAGAGAAAAGGGAGAAAAGGCGGCAAGGCTCGCAACGTATGAACATCCATCTGCTAGCTCAATCTTTTATATCTCATTCCTGAGCAGAAAAACCTGCAGAACTAGCTCCCAATGGGACTACGCAAACAAGTGAAGCGCACATCCCAAAAAAACTTCAGTTGCGCGTCCCGTGCTTCTCTAGTGCATTAGGGGCCTCTTCCCATGTCGTTTACCCCCTTCAGAACGCAGTCATGGAAATACTATCTATTAAGGAAACTAGTTGCTCTCCTTCTATCATAGCAGAGGCACTTCTTGGAGCGCTTGCTGTCGAGCAACCGTTGATGGCAGGGCTGGCGCGGATGGTTATTCCGTTAGGAGATGAAGTCATTGTTAAAGTGAGGCTCTGCGACGACAATACCGAGCATCATTTCCTCTCATTCCTCGAAGACCGGCTTCCTTCGATACCTGCTCCTCGCCCATTGGGGTGCATGACTATTGGCTCATACTCGTATTTATTCATGACCCGTGTTCCAGGAGAGCGACTAGAACATCGCTGGCCAGATCTGGAGCCGCATGAGAAGAATGCGGTTCAGTCAACTCTCAACGACATTCTATCTAAACTCCGTTCCATTCAACTTCCCCTTGGCCAAGCAATGGGCTCCGTACACGCGCCGCACAGGTGCAAAGATTGTCGAAGGACGGAAAGGATTAGCTCTGGCCCGTTTTACACGGAAGCACAATTCAACGAATTTTGGGCGGCGTCCCAGAGTCAATCTCGTGTTGCTAATGGGCATCGAAATTGGTTGCTCTCTATGTTACGAACAGACCATCGTATAGTATTGACACACGGCGATCTTAATCTTCGAAATATTTTGGTTGATGTTGCTAGTAACGGCAAGATCTCCATAGGACTTGTAGACTGGGAGACAGCGGGATATTACCCCGAATATTGGGAGACGCTGAAAGTATTCAACTGCCGAAACATTAAGGATACTAGCGACTGGTGGGAACACCTCCCATCCTGTTTATTGGGCTATGATCAAGAGATTGTTGTTGACGGCGTCATAGAACGCTTGCTATTGGCTTAGCTCTGCGGTGTCTTGACGACTAGGTATCCTTATTGCGATCCTTTGCAAGCGGACTAGGCGTATCTATTGCAATTATATAATCACAGACCACCTATATCCCAGTCTCCTACCCAGCCGTCGTTGGCTGTTCGTTCCCCTCAATCTGAATAGTGTATATGCTTATTAAGTGTTTCTAAAAATAAATCTACCTGATCTCCGAGAGCCCCCGAGATAAACACGACCAATTCTTCCACATTTATTGGTCGGGGGCTCTCGGAAATCAATGATGAAGATATATTTAGATATATATATATAAACTTGTGTCAGCCCACTGGAACGAACAGCCAACGACGGCTGGGTAGGAGACTGCCTATATCCGTGGATTTTCTGCCCAGTTCACTAAATGTGCAACGAATTGTGCTTTACATTTCCCATGCCCAGGGAATCGTACGGATCTTCGAATTTTGGAAGAAGGATTACGTGGTTGTGCGAACATGCATAGTTCGCCGGTAGTGGCTTGTAACTGTCAATATTTTGCCGCCGATTCAGAATCCAACGAATACTCAAGCAGCAAGCAGGACGGCGTTAACAACTACTGAGATGCTCCCCTCATGTCCGCTATTCTATATCTGTTACAGCCTCCAAAATTCCTAGCACCTCGAGGCATCGATTCCCAGATCTAGAAACACTATGCCAGGTTTCATCACACGGAATTACGCATGTGGAGTACGCAGATCCATCAGCGCCCTGTGCTGCTGAAGGCGTCCGCGGGGCTATGCATCTATTCTCAGCTCGATCTGCGCCATCTTCTAGAACTTGATGTTCGCCTGAGACCTTCTCTAAATGCTGCCATACCTTTTCGTTTTGCTTATATATCAATGCTTATAACTCTGTACCGTGACTTCCCCGATCTTCCGCAACACTAAGGTGTTATAGTTATTGTGATCGCCTCCTGTACAACTCGCTGACGTACCTTATAGCTGCTGTGTCATACTTCAGCTATACTCAGTTGCATCTTCCTAGATCTGAAACTGTACGGCAAGCTAAGCATTGCTTTTCTACAGATGATACCCTAACCTCTGTTTCGCGTCCCGAAGTCAAGGTTAGCGCCGAACTTTCTGTTGCCGTATATTGGCCTCACGAAGAAAGTACAAAGGGCCACTGGGCTCTCCACTTACAAACTACAACCAATGGGCTGGTAAAGCACGAGATTTATCAGGCTGGAGGTCCGGAAAACGAGCTAGAATTGCAGCACATTGAAGATGTTAATCCTGCGTCTTCACGACGCCTTCGGGCCCTCGTGCAGGTGGTAGACATCGACTCATCCTCCGATCTCGAACTAGCAAAGAACGTCATCGTGCAACAACCTATGGGAAATGGCGTCACCCACTGGACTTGTCAAGACTGGTGCCTCGAGGTCATGGAAGCCCTTCTTGATGAAGAAATATTGGATGAGTACTCTTACGAGGATGTTAAGGAAAGGCTTATGCAGTATTTCGCCGAATGAGTAGCGTATCATGTGTCAGATTCGCTACGACAACATCGTCTGTTTGCACCTGTTATCTCCGGCGTTTGTTGGCGTTTGTTGCTCTTTCCATTGTTCGCCAACTACATTACTGAGCGCAAGGTCTTGAAAAGTATGAGTAACTTTTCTGATGTTACGGGAGTAGTAATCTTGTGCGCGCGAGCGACTTCTAGCTCCTCCGGGTACTCATTTGTCAGACAGCGGCGACTCTTACAGTGTCTCGAGGGATTGGGCTAACAAAGACACAGCAAATGATCTTGATTCAGTCACTTGGGTGCATGTGGTTTCGCAATTCAACTTGCTGTATTGTATTGATTGCGTTTATCTTCTTCTTTATTTAGGTCTCCCATCTGAAAGCTTCGGAAGTCTTTAAATGTGTACCTATTCGCAACTTTGCTTTTGACGGTGCAACAGCGGAGGATAATCTGGAAGAGCAGATATCTGCATGTATCTCTTTAGTCAGCGCCCCCCAAGATTTTTGGAATTCTAAAACGATTATTTATGGTATGCCTGTGTATGCTGCATAACTGAGAGCTGCTAAGTAAGCGTTCAGTTCTTTTTTTTGGTATCAACGATTGTGGAACAAATGAGGAAGACTTCCTCCCAGAATTTATTGAAAAGGTAATCGACGCAGCTAACCGCTTATACATTGAAGTGGGGGCTAGGCGATTCGTCTTTATCGATGTTCCGCCCATTGACCGATCTCCTGGAGGCAAGCCACTGCTATACATAATTTAACCCAAGTAATGGCAAAATGACAATCTCTAGGTGTCGAATATTCGGATACTATACGAAGCCGTGTTAATTCCTGGAATCAAGAAATGAAAAGACAGGTTTCCGCCTTTATCGAAGACACCCCCACAGCAAAAGTATACTATTTCTCCGCTCATCACCTAGTCTCTGCCATACTGGATAATCCCGAAAACTATGGCTTTACTCGCGATGATGCTACGACAAGGCATGGCGGTATCTGGCTTGACGAGTTGCATCTCACCCCGAATGTTCACTCGATATTTGCCGAACGATTGGTTGAGGCACAACAATTAAGATTGTAGCATACAATTTGCAGTCGTTGGATGTGTTACCCAAAACATTACTCAAGTCTCTTCACGCACGATACTGTTTTTTTCAACACTGTCTAAAGCCTAGTTACCTATCGTCAGCGTTACGAATCAAATGATCTAGAAAATCTCAAACTTCGCGATCGATTTCAAGTCTTTGGACGGGTTGTTTCGGTGCGGCTGACTGCCAGTGAGGCTGAGGTCTCGCAATAGCAATCACAGCGACAAGAGTTTTTTTAATCTTAATTGCCGAGGTGACAAGTATTTTTGCGACCGTCACGGACGGATGCCCGTGCCGTGCTTGTGATAGCGACAGAGTATGATGTCGCGGAACTTGGGAAAGAAAATAACCGATTATAATCCCTGTTGAACGCATGGGTTATAATATCACCTCATTTATACAATTTCCTTCCCGTTTCTGCGATGAATCAAGTCGTCCGAAACATAATGTTTTACTAGGCTAACGTCGTTTCTTTCTTCGAGCTCATCAACTACCAAAATATGTCAAAGGAAACTTTGCCACTGAAGACCCTGTCGGCATTGTTATAGATCGAAAGTGAGTTCATGTGTAGAAGCTGCTCATGTGCTCACAGAATTACCACGCCAGTCGGGGAACCGTATATATTAGCTTCAAGAGGTCTTTCGGTCGTGGCTGTAAATGATAATTGACATTCGATTGTCGTGAATCCCTTTTAGATCGAGGACAGGTATGGAGATGCAGCACAAACTCTTTAGGCCGCGCCTTCTTATTTGAGGCTTTTAGTTTGGAGTACTGGCCAACACTCCAAAGTAGCAATCAAGCAGTAGTTGTGTTTGTATTGTTCGTGTTGATATCATTGCTGCTGGTGGGCGTGCTACGCTACATTTGTATACACTTAGGACATATTGAAGTTGACCAATCCAACCCGTTCAAGTGAACTCTACACGTATCCTAGCTGCAGTCTGCCACAGTAATAGACATTTAAAAAGGACCACACATCCTTCTCGGACATTGTGCTAAACGGTCTGCTTTCTCCCCTCTCGAGGGCCTGAGAAACAAGGAGTTGTTAGACACAACCAAATAATGACTCCGAGATTACAGACACATACCCGTTTATATGCAGGCCTACGATAAAATGAAAATAAAATAAAATAAAATGAGCTCATGGCAAAAAATCCAAGGATGAAGAACTGCACCTATCGTGAACTCGTTTGACATATTCGACCATTTTGGGTGTGGCCATATGTGGCGCTACTGAAACAATACCTTCGAGAGGGAAGGCCATTTGGAAATCGGCAGCCTACTTTGAGTATTCATATGTATAGCAACAGCCAGGGGTGTTGTCTTACCGTTGGCCCATTGCCACCTGCGAACCAACCCGTCTTCATAGATGAGAGATGGTTTTCAATCTAGCGTTCGGGAAGAGTTGTATGAACTATTTTTTTTTGTAGTCTTTCTGAGCACTTACCATCACTAGGTGCTTTCCAAACTCTGGCATAAGAAGCACGTTGGTGATGTTAGCGAAAATGGCGCTAACGAGAGGACGCATCAAGACGGGCGCCCTCTTCGGAACCAAATCGTAGATAAACTTCTGAGTCATGAGGGGCATCAATGAGCCTTCGGCATAGTGTGAGACTGATTCGAGCGATCTGAGTTAAAACGCTAAACTACGCAGATGAGCTGGTAGAAACATACAATACAGATTATGGAGATAGGCCGGGCTTGAAGGTTGTATTTGAAACATGCTGTTACCATATCTAGCGATCAGATAGTCTGTGGACATATGGCGTTAGATTAGTGTGTGGGTGAATGTGGGGATGTAACCCACCAACGATGGCCCCGCTCTCTGCCAACATGACATCGCCATCTTGAATTACAGGCGCCTTGCCAAGAGGGCTGATTTTGAACAGCTCTTTTGGAGCCTTTTGTTCTGCGGTACGTTCGTAGTGCTTGATCTCGTACGGGATCTCTAACTCTTCCTGAGGAAGGTTCATAAGGTATACACACATAGTAGGACCTCCGACGTACAAGGAGCCATAAAATCCGCTGTGAGCGGGAGTCGCTGAGATGGTGAACTGTAATCATGGTAAAGAAGATGGGGTGGGGGGGCAGTAAATGTGGACTTTTTTTCCGGTTTGCATATCGACCCTAGTATGTGAAAAGAAGACGATAACGGATGTCATTGTGATGCTCAGCTTCCGGCTCTCGGAGTCTGTAGGAGTCCCGTTTACGGCGATCGTCGTCCGGAGACTTTGCTGGGCAAATGAGTGCTAATTAATACGTCACTTATCGACCGTGCTTGGTGATCACGGGCACGTGGTGGCGGTCGCCGAGCATCGCAGGGAATTTTGAAGCCGCTTTTGCCAGTCCGCATCGTATCGACGTACCCAGGCCTTGCTTTGATTGGTTTGCTCCAGTTGACCCCATGACGGAAGCTTCTGGTCCATTCTCACCTCGTAAGGCATATCTTGTTCTCGTACAACTATCATTGCGCGACCACTAGAGTATCAGAATTGGTTTGTCCTGATAAAACAAGCTGGGATGTGGCTCTTTACGAACTTTAAGCGTATTTAGCAACAGCTGGTTGAGTCACTGTCGTCTTTTTTTGTACTTTGAATTGCTGGCTATAATTAGCCTCATGGGAGCGAAGTGAGAGCAGATCCCACCCCCCTTCGAGAAGACCGGAAGGTTGATGAAAAAACGAACGTGACGGCATAATGCCGGGCTGAAATGCACAACTTTTCCTGCAAATTCGTCATCGCTCGGCAACCGGGTGTCAGGATACGGTCTACTCACGAACACGTAACGATTATTATATTCTAGTTTTGAAGGCGTAACTTTCACTCACACTATCGAATAATGCACATAATGGAAAAAGTATCGATGATGCGAAAGGGATCGACGTTGCGATCATATCTCCATCAGGATTTCAATTGAGATACGATGGAATGTTATTTTCAAATTCGCGATGTGATCTATCTCCGATTTTGATCATGCGCCAACTAGCGGAGAAATTCATTATTCGGTCAGCCAGCGCAAGGGGTGGCTTGTTAAATGCTTGTAAAATCTATTAAAGATGCGATATCAGAACAAGCTACTCTCCTACATCGAGATCTAAATACTCAAGCATACTGTGTCAGTCAGTCAGATGTAAACCTGTCGCCTGATGATAAATGTGATGGCGATTGAGTGAGTAACAGGATAATGGTTTTCGTGGCATAACAATAGCGTCGGTGGTAATGGCATCAGCGAGTTTCCAAAACCTGAGGGCCATCAGCTCCAAAATCCCTTGATAACGAACTTCGTCTTCAAAATCTCGACCAATCGACTTTCTTCTCGTGCTTGCCTGAGCTCAAGCCAATCAGGTGGGAAAGATCCAAGAGATGACGCATAGTCGGTCTGCCATGCGGACAATTCCATGGCTGGTCCATCGTACACATGTGTTTCACCACCTAGGAAAAGACAAAATCAGGAACTCTGTCTTTGAACGACTTGCGAGTAACATTACACACCGTCGACATTTGCTGCCTGCTTAACGGCATACCAATCATAACGCTCTTCCGACACGCCCTCATAGCGAACATCGCTCTTGCTTTTGAACATCGAACCATTTGTCCTGCTGGACGGTCCCTTAAGAGATGTATGAGCTCCTCTAGATCTGTCACAAGCGGTTGTGAGTATACTACACGCAAAAAAGGGTGGAGGAACCCCGTACCTTTCATGTCGAAGACAGTGCTTTTGCTGACGGGCTGAGCTGTTAGCTGGAGCCGTGCTCCAGTGTTATCCTCCTCTTCCTCCTCACGATCATCCGCGGCATTGTCATCGTTTTTGATAAGTTGGACTTCAAACCCATTCTGCCTGAGCACATCCAAATTCTCGATGGCAACCAACTCGTCCGAGGCCGTCAGCTCTAACGTTTGAGGTCTGAAGGGAAGTGGCAAATGTTAAAATGCGCCTGGAGACAAGAATTTGTGAATATGGCTTACTTGAATAACTTTTGCGACTGGATGGTAGTCGTCCGCTGCAAAGTCTCAAAATTATACTTCTCATCCGCAGCATGCTGATCCACGATGAACAGATCGTCCATCGCTGTTCCACTACCGTGAGAGCCATCTTCTGTATCTTTCGCCGGCTTCTGCCTTCTCGCAACGATGAAACCGAGGTTAAACTGTCCAACTACATCCATCGATGCAAAATCCTCCTTGTCGATGATCCGCGAAAGCGCTGCAGCTGCTTTTTCGTCGTCTTCGGTGTTGGAGATGCTTGCTTCGGCGGGTACGGTGGGGGCTTTGGTTGACTTTGTCTTCGTCGCTGCTGCCGTTGACACTGCGTAGGAAGGCGGAGAAGGCTGCCAGTGCTGGACTTTACTCCAGGTGTCAGTTACCGAGGGGAGATCGAAACGAAGGGTGACATCCCCATGCGTCGAGGTCCGGACGACCTCTGGGCGAGAAACTGTGCTCGTACTGCTGCTCATGTCTTTGGGTGGTCCCAAAGAGGATGATACATCAACATCGTGGCTTGGATCTGAGTCGATGTCAGAGGTGAGGTCGATCGCTGTAGATGACGATGCTGGTGCTGCTACGGGGGGTGAAGTGTTGGTGATGATTTTAGCTTTACGCGATTGAAGAAGGGTAAGGTCTGAGCGTTTTTCTGCGTGGCTCTCGAGCTGCTCCGCTTCCTCTTCTTCCTTCTCTTCCTCCTCCAGCTCATCAAGCTCATCTTCTTCCTCATCTCGTTCAGGACTCGAGGAAGCAGCACCAGGCCTACTTCTCCCCCCCCTCATGGCTCCGCTCGCAAAACCCTTTAACAACGTCCTCGCACGCCTTGCGCTCGACTTGAACGCACCCTCGACATGTGATTCATCTTGCACCTTTTCCCTCTCATTTTCCTTGGGCCTCGACATAGGGATCGTGAGGCTATCTTGTTGGCTGGAACCTAGATCGGAAGTGGATCCGACGCGACGCACTGCTTGACTCCATACTGTCGTGCTGGTATCAGCAACAACGACGCCGTCTTCGTCGTCGTCGTCTTCTTCAACACGAGTATCAGCAACAGTGCCCATAACTAGACGCTCATGAGGTGGAACTGCCGGATCTATGGGGATAGACACGCCCACGACGTCATGATCAACGTCCATCATCATTGCGTGGTCATCGCGTCGATCTGTTCCCTGTGCCCCTGGAACTGATATTGGCGAGTCTAATGATGTAGAATTATGTGGATGGATGGAAGATGGTAGGGGTAGGGGTACAGATGGGGACGATGGTGTCGGTGATTGGGCTGGTTGGGGTTGAATTGGGCGCTTGGTGGTGAGGTGATCTAGGTCTGGACTATCGTCGTGGTCGTGATCTTGGGGCATGTCGTTGATTGGGGGTGATTCATCAGTGGGCGCGGGTGCATTTGGTGGATGTGAGGATGAAGCGGAAGATGAGGGTTCTCCTGCATCCGTGGTAGCACGTTTCTTCCGAGATGATCCTCGGGAATTGTCGTCGTCTTCTTCGTCGTCCTCTTCATCATTATCATCACGCATTCTCTTATTTTTGCCTGAATCCTTATCCTTATCCTTATCTTTATCTTTACCCGCTGGCATAGAAAGCATGCTCTGTGTCATTTGCGAAGACTTCACTTCATACGTCGCTCGTGAAGGCGCAAACGTCATTTCCAGAGCCGCTTTGAGCTCAGAAATGAGGTTATTTTCACCGTGAAGGAAAATCGTCCTTTTATCGGGGCTGACGTTGATGTCGCATGCGTCTGTGTGGGTGTAGAAGTTTAGCAGCGTTAACGAAAAAGTGTGAGAATGCTTTGCTTGCCTGTAGGTAAGATAAAGTCGGCAAGGATGAAAGGAGATTGATTTGTGTTGAATGATCGGTATACTTCGTTGAACGCTTTTTGGATCTGGGGGATGGTGGATGGTGAGTCAGACGCATGTCGATTGAGTAAATTAATGATTTTACTCTACCTTGGGAAGATTACATGGTCTGCCATTGACGTAGAGAAATTGACGGTCTGTACCTGTCCTCCCGGAACCAAAAGAAAAGTTGGAGATGAGGCCCTTGACGGAAACGAGGAGTTCGGATGCGGTGTCATCGTTGGATGTCGTACCTAGACGGCTATTGATGTTTGGTAAACGAGGCGTGTCAAAAGACTTTTGAGTTACCTTTGTAATCTCTTCAAAGCTGTCTTTTCTTTTTCCACGTGAAGCGTTAGGTCGAGGTCAACGAGGTTGTCAGTTGCTTTTGGTCCCCAAAGGGCGGAAACGGCCGCTCGTGGGGATGAGGACCCCAGCGTGCGTAAAAGGACGGTTTTCTGGCTTTGCAAAAGGGGTGAGAATTCTGGTCGTGTTGTACGAGTGGAAATCACGTACTGTTCCTTTGTCTTGTTGGTTCGAGACGGTCAATCGGACGCCGGCACCGACTGTGCAACA
The DNA here is from genome assembly GCA_018851305.1 of Calocybe cyanea. Lineage (NCBI taxonomy): Eukaryota > Fungi > Basidiomycota > Agaricomycetes > Agaricales > Lyophyllaceae > Calocybe > Calocybe cyanea. The sequence goes on along the minus strand of JABCKL010016779.1, from coordinate 2,637 downwards.
TGGGCCTAAGGCATAGGCGTTGAGGAGGCCGAGGGCTTTACTGAATTCGCGTTTCGAGTTGCGTTCGAATTCTTTTCTCCGAACGGGGAGTGGTTGGAAAAGGTTAGTCAGTGATACCGTTGTACCGCGCTAGAGTGGGGCGGGGGAAGAGAGTAGTCGTAAGTGTATATACGGGGATAAAATGCCAGACGTCGCGTACTTGTCTGGCTATTTTTGTTCTTTTGTGGACTGCTCCTCGTGTGTCCATGTCGAGGGAGACACCCATTGGTGGTTCAGTGGCAGTTGTGACGTTGAGTGATTGGGAGAGCGCGCATAGAGAGGAAAGTGCTTCGCCTCGAAAGCCAAAAGTGCGGACGGTTGCAAGGTCCGAATATGAAGCAAGTTTGGACGTGTGATGTTTCAAAGCTTGATGGCGGAGGTTGAGGATAGATATCAGAAGAAAGGGACAATCACGTACCTATACTGTCGTGGTATGGTTCTGGGATGCCAGAGCCATTGTCGATGACTTCAATAGATTGAAGGCCGTGTTGTTTGAAGCGAACCTCTGTATTTGACGTTAGTTGGATTGTTGAGTATGATGATGGCTAAATATATACTGACCGATATTTGTTGCAGCGGCGTCCAAGCTATTTTCTAGTAATTCTTTGACTGCGGTCTGTAAGTCGATGACTACCTGACCAGAGGTTATTTTGTGTATCGATGAAGCGTCTATTCGACTGATCATCGTCTTTTGATGGGAGTATTGGCAACGGACCTTTCGGAGTCGGAGTTTCAAATTACAAGACAATGGAAAACAAGGAAACGAGGCTACGACGGCTTTTCCCACGGTCTCTTCCTTCCCCCCTCTCTTCCTCCCCCACACTCTTTTTTCATAAAAAAACAACAAAAAAAAACATGGGATCTGCCACATTCCACCGTAAACATGGCAAATCCATTCATACAAGAGCAGTGTCGCCCAACCCGACCTGCCGCTCAGGTGGTTTCTACAAAGCTCCTTCAAACGGCGCAACCGTCGACTCACTCAAGCCCCTCGACATCGAATGGGATTCTACCTGTCTCGACACCGAAAAAGTCGACATATACCTCTTAGCCCCGTGGATTAATAGAGAGAGCACCCAAATGACCGTATGGACAAGCATCCCTTTCGCTCCTGGCAAAGTCACAAAAGAAATCAAGCCAAAGTGGTGGAACTCTACCGCTTCCGCCAGCCTTCAGCTTACCATCGTACCTGCCGGCACTCCTCCCGGCCTCACAACACTCCCTGCAGGTCCTGTTATCACTGCCACCTACACTGCCCCCGCAGACGGTAGCATCCCCCCATCTGCCGACACCAGTAAACCAGACACTCCCGGTGCCGTCGGCGCTGCCTCAACCAAACGTCTTTCCCCCGGCGCAACCGCCGCTGCGGTCCTTGTCCCACTCCTTTTTGTCGGTCTCGCCATATACGCCTTCTTACGCTGGCAACGCCGCAAGGCAGCCAAGCATACTCAAGCCTTCTCACAAGCCGTCGACAAACGCATGAGTACCCTCTCCGTAGATTGGAAGAGCATGTCTCCAGCCGGCGCTCAAGCTGCAATCCGATCCTCTATGGCTGTCCGCGACTCGTCCGCATTTGCTTTCGGTGGTATCCGTCCCATGTCTTCTGCTTCCCATCTCGCCAATGACGGCGATCATGGTGTGGCTCAGATGACTCAAGTACGCACTGGCACAGGCGTTGGCCTTCGTCACCCCAACACTGCCGCATTAGCTGCGCAGCGTGCCTCTCGTGTATCCAAAGTATCCTTCGCTGATGCTCCCCGTCCTTCAGGCGACTCTCGTCGCACAAAGGCACCCAACAGCACGTACATCCCACCTGTCCCATCCCGTAATAACATTATGTCAACTGCTAGCGTCTACCCTGACTCGGAACTTGAAAGGGAAGAAAAGAGAGAGAAATCAGCTAGCCCCACGCTTAGCCCTAGACAGGCCAGTGGTCCTTTGACCTTGACAGCCGACGACATCCGTGCTCGCATCCAAGGTCAACCTACGACTGGCGTTCAAGAGCAGGAAAAAGAATACGATGAAGTCATGCCGGCTCTTAGCAGTATGTTTCTCCGTCCCGTTCATGCTACTATCATCTAACGTCTTTGCAGTGATGCGCACGGGTATCAAAGAGACCAACCCCGCCATTCAGCCCACCGATGATTACATTCTTCCCGTGCCACCCGCGCCCACCCACGCACCTCCTACCCCTCCTTCACCCCCGTCTTACACCAGCGCCCTTTCCTCCCCCTACACACCTGCATTCCCCACCGCTGCCACCTATGCTTCTTCTCAAGGCACCACCCCTACCCAATCCCCGTTCACCATCTCAGCCTATGCCGCTCCCTCCTCCCCACTCTCCCCTCTCCCACCCATGCCCGTTCCTGGGACCCCTCCTCCTCCCCCACCCCCAGCCGGCATGTCCCCAGATGACATGCTCCGCGCCTACGCCGAACGCCAAGCTGCTTCTACCCCAGTTCATAACGCCCCAGCTTCACCCAAGACAAGTAAAGGAAGGAAGCTCAGTTTAAGGGCTAGTTTCGGGTTGAAGAAGGCTCATGCGCAGAACAGCGGCGTCGAGAGGGGATCCATGGTTGGGTTTGATAGATCGAAGAT
>JABCKL010016778.1:0-48316 GCA_018851305.1 Calocybe cyanea | reverse complement strand
GTATCACACCTTTCGCAATACGAATGACGCGAGTGATAAATCCAGTGCTGTTTCAGCTCATCATCTGTAGTAAACCCATGGTTGCATTTAGCGCAAAAAATGTGCGTGCTAGAATTTGCTTTGCCCGCTTGATCAATGTTTTTACGAGTGATGCCCGAGACGCAGGCACCAGAGTCAATGTGTGCCATCGTAGCAGACTCGGAGACGAATGACATATTGCAGCCTCTACCGTAGCATTGGACTGTACGCGGGCGGTGAATAGAAGAGTTGGAATGCTAAAAGATTCGGTTACACGCTGCATCAAGACAGGTAAGAGGATAGACATGAACATACATAACGAAGATCGCTTTCCGAGTCGAAATCCCTGCAACATTCAAAACAGTAGTGATGATCGATGGATTCCAGGTAATGCCTTTGGCGTACGAGACTACTCCAAAATGCGATGCAACACTTCTGGCAGAAGTAATGATCTTCATTGTAGTGATCCTCGACTGCCTTGTCGTCCCAGAACTCCAATTCGCACCATTTGCAACTACGATGTTCCGCATCCAGATGTTTTTCAAGCTCGTTGTCATCAACAATGAACAATTTGCACCATCTGCACTGATGATGCTCGTCGTTGAAGTGGCCTTCAAGCTCGTTGTTGTCATCAAAGAATATATTGCACCATCTGCACCAGTTATGCCGCTCTTCGTAATGGTCTTCCAGTCCGTGGTCGTAGCCAAAGACAAGATTACACCATTCGCATGAGTAATGTTCGTTATCGTAGTGATTCTGAAGCTGGTTGTTGGTAAAGAAGAAAGATGTGCACCATTGGCACCTAAAATGGGCGGCTTCGTAGTGGCTTTCCAGCTCATTACTGTCGTCAAAGAACTTGTAGCACGATCTGCACCAATGATGTTCATTGACATAGTGATATTCCCGCTCCTCTTCAGTACTAAAGAAGCAATTGCACATCTGCACCAACAATGCTTGTCTTCGTCGTGTTCTCCGAGCTCGTCTTTGTCGTCAAAGTGCAAATCGCAGGGTTCACAATATGAGTGGCGCGAGTGGTGAACCCAGTGTTGCTTCAGATCATGATCAGAAGTGAAGTCGTGGTTGCAAGTCAAGCAAAAGTAGTGTTCACTCGAGTTTTCTTTATGCTGCTGTAGAGCGTGCGAGTCTATGAAAGAGCGAAAGCAACGACTGCAATAGGTTTGACTCATGAAGCTGCGGTTGCGCCGAGTATTCTGGCTTCTTGCTTTTATATTGTAGCCATTTGCGGTGTCTGAAATCCAAAGAAGCTCGGCCAAGCTTCGAATTCTAGAGTCTCGAAGTGCTAGTATCAAGTTTAGCTAGCTGCGAAGAGAACGACTAATATAGTCTTAAGGCGAATGGGTGAGCTTGCTGCTGTTAATGACCAAATTCCGGACAAACGGAAGTTTCAATTTCCCCGAATAGTCAACTTGCTCCGTCTAGCAACTCCGGGCAGTTAAAAGGGGGGATGGTTTTTTATTTTTCCTTTTTTTTTTCCTTTTGAATAATGTAAACGCCTGTATAACTCTGATTCTATTTTTATATTCTATATTCTCGAAAATAGGCCTTGTAACCTGGTGGGCCATGATACCATCTGATCACCATCCCAAAATATTATTGTGAGGGGACACAGCAAAGCCACTATGTCACCATCGAGAAGCCAACCTATTTATTTGATCCATAACAAAATTAATCGCATCTCGCACATCCCTCCGTTTGTGCTGCCCGCTCTCGACATGCTGGCACCATGCACTCAAGGTGGTCACCTTTTTGCGGCACGTAACCAAGGGACACCAATAAATCTTCTCCGCATGGCGCGGGCTGGCAAGGTGTTGATTTAGTCTCGGAAGAGATTTGTAAATGCCATCACACAAATGACATTTATATCCACGTCCGTTCCATGCGTTTTTGGTTGCTTGCTCGCCGTCGAGGCATGAGCCGGCAAGAAGGCTGGAGGGGATTGTGACGATGTCTTCGTAGTCCTCTTCGCGGAATGTGGTGTTGAGTTCTTTGCAGGAGACTCCGGAGGCGCAGACGCCTGCGTCGAGATGGAGGACCATGGCGCCAAGGGAGACGAAGGACAAGTCACAGCCGTCCGATTTAAAAGCGCAAGGAATGTTGTTTGCGCGATGCTGGGACGACTTGAGATGCTAATTTACGTGTAATGATTTCGATACATTGAGAGAGAGGGATGAACACATACATTGCGGAAATTGTTTGCAGAGTTGAAGAATCGTCCACAATGGTTACAGTATGGGTATTTGAAGGATTGGCAGGAGTGTCCCATATAGTCGTATTGGGTGTTAAATGCGGAGCAGCAAGCGCTGCACCAGTAATGTTCTTCCTCGTAATGTTCTTCGACATCTTCTTTATAGAGGAAGTCCTCTTTGCACCACTTGCACCAGTTATGTTCTTCTTCGCGGTGCTCTTCTAAGTCGTTCTCGTCCTCAAAGAGCTTCTTGCAGGGTTCGCACCAAGAGTGTTCCTGGGCATAGTGCTCCTCAAGACTGTCGTTATCAACAAAGTGAAATTTGCAGGCTCTGCACCAATAATGATCCTCTTCGTAATGATCATCAAGATCGTAGTCATTATCAAAATGCTCATCGCATTGGGGGCAGTACGAATGACGCCAGTGGTGGATCCAGTGTAGTTGCAAACCACGTGTGGAAGTAAAATCGCGTTCGCAGGCGTAGCAGATGTGGTGTATGCTCGAGAATTCCTTGTGTTGGTTCAAGGCCCGCCAGTCTTTAAAGAGGCGATTGCAGCGGTCGCAATAGGCCATTTCGAGCCACGGAAGCAAGGGGAATTCTTTGGTATTGGGGATTTCATAAATGTATGGACATCTGCGGGGGGTCTGGGAGTCGGGGATCTGAAACTTTTGATTGGGAGGATAAAATGCTAAATGTTAGGTAGCAGACTAGCAATGCTACAGTGGCGCGGGCTGTGTGATAGATCGCTTGGTAACTTGAAAATTAGTTGTATTTGTTGCATAGCCTTCATATAGCGCACTCTGATATAACGCGCGTTGAGCACCGTTACAGTCGATGTCCTGGGGAGAATCTCGCAGATTCTACACATTTTGTTAGACAACGCAGCCTGTTTAGTATCTACACATCTTCAAAGAGATTATCCTCTCAGTAACGATAGAAGTCTTCGAGAACGCATAGAGGTCATCATCGCCCGCGAGAAGCCCAACGCTGTATCTCTTCCGCGACAAAGTCCATAGCCCTCTGGACCGATCGATATTCATGCTGTCCGCTGTTAGCATGCTGATACCATGCACTCAGGGTAGCAAATTTCTTGGGACGGGAGTGCAAAATGCACCGATAGATCTTTGCCCGATGGAACGGGCTTGCAAGATGCTGATTGAGTCCTAGAAGTGTTGTGAAAGTACCACGGCAAAGATGACACGCATATGCATCTCCGTCCCATGCATTCTCTGTTGCAATTTCGTCATAGGAGCTGTATCCATCAAGGTATTCGGAGGGAACGGTGACAAGGTTGTCGTTGTCAGCTTTACGGATTGCGTTGTTGATTTCTTCTCGAGTGATGCGTGAGGTGCAGGCGCCTCCGTCGAGGTGAAGCACCATAGCTTCATATGAGACGAAACCTGAGGGTCCTTCGCGGCTTTCACAATTGAAAGGGCAAAGAATATCGCGTGGGCGATGCTTGGAAGATTTGAGATGCTAATAACAGACACCTTCAGTTTGGAAAAAAGGAGACAAGAAAGATGTGAACAGACGTTACGCAAATTACTATCTGACCTAAAGAATTTATCGCAGCTTCTGCACCAATAATGCTCACTCTCGTCATGCACTTTCAGCCCTTCATCGGTAGGAAAGTCGATATTGCAAGGGGGGCAGAAGTGGTGTGCGCTCGAGCTCTCTAAGTGTTGGTTAAGAGCACGCTCATTTATGAAGCGGCGACGAGTGCAGCGTTCGCAGCCAAGCATTTAGAGTCAAGAGGTTTGAATTCAGCGTTTATTTTATATCGTATCCATTTCGAAATCGGGGTCTGAGACAAGTTCCGAGACTTGATGTATGGAACAAAATTCAAATTCGAACGGCTGGAATAATTCAATAAGAATTGGTCAATGTTAGCAAGGACTCACTTTGATACGGTTTTTCGTTTTTTTTTTCTGACTCAAGTGCTCGTCGTTGAGGATCGAGGATATGGCAATAGCCGAACACGATCAACATGCCCCCCATCATTGACTAAATTGGCAACTATAGATATTCCCTTACGCGTCTACATTCAAGCCGCAAACTCTGTTTCAAAGCAATTTGTATGGAACACAACGTAAGCTCGGGCTGTACCTTTTTCTGTTTGCCAGTCGCCCAGTGCTCATAGCTTCAAAAGTATGGCCTTATCACTTCGGGGAGCTACGGCCAATCTATCAACGGTGAACAAAGGAGGATTCGAGTCACAGCAACACCGTCGTAGGCCAGAATAAGGAACGCGTCGTTGCGTTTCGAGCAATGCAGTGCCACCGTGCCACTAGAATAATGATGCCAGATGACGCCGATTTTGGTGGATCCGAGTCACGGCTCTCGGCCCCTCGCTATACTTATAAGGACTCAAGCCTTCTCGACCTGTTCTCTATCTCTTCTTACTACTACAACTACCAAGCCACTCATCCCCTCCTCGAGCTATGCAACGCTCATCCATGACCTCTTCTACCTCTCGTCCTGCTGCAAAGCAGGCAGACGAGAATACCAGCCCAATTCCTGCTCCTATGCCTCTCAACCTCGATCTCAAAGAGGCACGTACGTGGGACCACGACCAACTCAGACTCATGAAGGACGCAGACGTCTCCAAGAGCAAGCGGAAACAAAGGTGGTACGACTGGCGGCCCCCACGCCATGTCGTTGTTGGTGAAAACCTAGATGCTGCATCTTCTAGACCAGTATATACCAACAGAAGGCGGAAACCACTACGATATGACTGGCGAAGAGCTGAAGACATAGAGTCCGAAACACTCAGGCCAATATCTGGCCACGGCAATTCAAAGCAGGGCGATGATGCGCTGGAACTTAGCCGACCACAGAGCTTACCGTCGCTTCAGCGAGAGGTTCCACTTGCGGATCTGCTTGTATCGCGAAAGCCGCGGCGTGGACAAGGTATGTCCACTTCATATCTACCGCTCTCCCGATACCCCCTCTCCGAGGAGCTCCCCCTATTCTCTCCTCCTATCCACTTCATATCTCCCTCTCTCGCTCTTCTTATCTCGAACCGCATTTCTGACGACTCCTATCTTGATAGAACCTGACTTCGAAATGGTACCGCGTTTACGCTCTGTGATAATGCTGGACGACGCTGCGGCGCCGGATTTGGTCGTCGAAGACCCTTGGGTACGCTTAGGCGCTGGAGATGTTGATGCTATCGATGTGTCTCCCAAGAAGCTCGAACCCGGCGTTGACGTGGAGATCCGACCTTCGTACGCCATGGTCGCTGCGCCTTACTGAACGGAACGAGTCTTGGGACTTTGTTCAATGTAACATTTATCTCTGCCCCAGCTTGGACTGGGTGTATAACCAATCCCATACATATGCTACGTTGTTGAGTAATACTTGTTCATTCCAGATCTGATTGTTCATTGTTTATTGATGCGTTACACTCCTCTTTGTCATTTGTCCATTCAAACCATAATTGCTTTCGGATACCTCGTGGATACTTGACTTGCATCATTCTCACATCACTCACTGCTACTTCTACGATACCGATGCACTATTCTTATCGGCATAGGTGGCTGTATTATCTCCCCTTCACCGTTTAGATTTGGACATCCACTCGAGAATAGAAACTGATACTTACCATTAGATGACACAATATGCACCCCATCAGCTAGCTTAGGAAATATATTACATGTTTGTATGATTATATCCGTGCGTCATGGACGACGAATGGAATTAACTCTGGGTACATTCATGCGCAAGTATGTTTCAATTATTCCGTAAGAGCAGCATCATGTACAACTAGTATGCTAATTAGAGGTATATTAAATTGTCCAAAAGTTCCCAGGAGCGTAAAAGAGACGTGGAAGGAGTCCACAAGCGATTGATATCAAGAAACGTCAGCACATCGAACAGTATAGAGTTTCAAACGGTCCCAAAATTCCTCCCACCCCCTAGTCATCGGTATGTCATCCGATCAACTGGTTGGGAGCTTGGGAGAATTTTTGAGACCGTCCTAAGTTCTACACTTTTCAGTGTGATCATGATTAAGGCCCATCATCCACTACGAAACAACACCCCTCCTTCTGGCACCGCCGGCACATTCCACGGCCTAAACATCCTATCCAACCTTGTCACACTTGCAAAATCCACCACCTCAATCTGCGTCGTCTTTCCATCCGCAATACACACCCTCCCAATCCCCTCATCCCACGCAATAGCCCCCACTCCATTCTCCCTATAATACTCAATCGCAGACGAACACCCATCAATCGTCGCATAAGCATTAGGCGGCATCGCGTTGAGCTTTGTCCGCATGGCACTGCACGAGCGGTCGATCCGAGGCACGGGGTAGTCCTTGCTTTGATACTCTGGGTTGATGTACCGTCGGAGAGAAACCAGCGAAGGAGCGGCTTTTCGATCGTCTTCCATTGCTGTGTAGATGAATGCGCGATAGGCGCCTGGAAGAACGTGTGTGACGCGTGGCTCGCTTTCGTGTCGCGTTTGGTAAGACACGTGGTCGAGGTTGTAAAAGTATCGTTTCTGGCCGTTCTTGTCCTCTGTGCAGGAAGGCCAGACGACTTCGTGCGTCACGCCTGAGGGGTTTTTGCATTCTGTGAAGATGGATATAGGGGGTGATGGTTGGTAGTCGAGTTGTAGGCGATAGGTATCCTCCATTGTGGTGGGCACGCCGTAATCGGAGATGTGAACTCTGGTGATGTTGTTATACCCCATGACCCAGACATCTTTGGGGTCGGCGAAACAACCGCCATCGGAGGGATGGTCATAAATTTCAAGCACGTGCAAGTAACTTCCAGGCTCCTCCCTATTCAAAGAAGGAAATTCCACGTCAATAGTTCGAAACACGAGCACCTCGTTCTGAAAAGGTAGGGGACGGGCGGCTCTGATGGTATGAGGCTGGAGAAGCGCAAGTGTCAGCTTTGAAAGAAGATAGACATCGGATGAAAGTAGAAACGTACTTTGTCTTTGTATTCTTCATGCCTCGTGCACACTATCCAGTCCAATCTCTGAGCCAGGAGGTCGATGGTGACTACCCTGTTGGGACTCTGCACCATCAAGACATGCGGCCTACCGTTTTTATCGTACAACGACACGGTTTCCACGGGCCGTTGGCAAACAGCTGATATCATTTGCCTGAAGGGAGGGAGAGTGTGTTTAAATGCAATCTGCGCCAATTCCGGATCACCAGCTTCGTAATTGGGATTCGAGAGTTCCTCGAGAGTCCCTAACTCAGTTTCTACGCAGATCAGCTCGTTGAGGATAGGATAACACGCGTCAATCGGGTGTTGAGTCGAGTACTCCGATATGTCGATGCTGTCCGTTTGTTTAAGTTAGCTCAAATTTGTAAAGGCAACAAAGATAACTTACTTGGGCGGTCCACCTTCAACCCAACTTCTGCGTACATACGCAATCACGATAACAGGCTTTCCATCAGACGTCATGTACTTTGCCTCAAGGTTGTAAGCCTTCATCTGCGTTGGTAACCTCGCCAATACTCGTGGACCTTTAGGATGATCCAAGAGGTAGATCATGATGAAAAAGCGGTACTCGTCCCTGACAGATGCGACGAGATACTTCCCACCAGGGAGCAGCTTCATATCGAGGACTTGATAAAATGTATTGAAGATGATAGATGAGGTGGCTTCTGGGGTTCGTCTGCGCCAGTTGTTTTCGAGGGATATAGAACGAAGAACGAGCTGCTCGATCTCGTAATCTGTTTCGTGTGAAGTGTACTTGAATGTAGGTCGGATGGGTGGGATAGGGAAAGGAATCTCGGTCAAGAAGCGCTTCCATATGAGGGGCTCATGGGTGAGCAAGAAGAAGGCTTTGTTGACCTGTTATATAGTAAGATCGTTAGGAGTGACTCCCAGGTAAACGGACAGATACTGACCCTTCTCAAGGCAAGGACGTCTTCAACGCAGAGACGGGTAATGATATGGTCGACGAAGACATCAAACGGTACGCGGTGAATGAAACTTTTGGGAGCAGGCGCGAGATACGACAAATCGAGGTTGGGTAGACAGCGAGTAAGAACTTGAACCTGGTCGGTATCAACCAACATTTCTTCCAGAGAAATCGGATGTTTGGAACGAATGGAACGGGTGGCGACGGAAGAATCGTACTTGCTATGAGGCAGAGGTACGACCAATTATAACAGTCTATCAGTGGCCCGCACTACGTTGGAGAGTGGGCTAATGGGATGCAATGTACTCTCTGTGGCTCACTTTTTGTAGGCGATGGTTGCCTTTTGTTCGCTACTATGGCACACTCTCTTCTCCTTCAGGCCCCCTGCCTCAAATTTGCTTCCGCTATTATCTTGATCTATGTGGTGTCACAAGACAAAAAGAACCCTTGATATGTGAAGTGGTTCTTATTGTTTCTAACAATAGTAATGACAAAAAGGACTAGGAAGAAACCAAGGGAGGGTGCGAAACAGAGCCACGGATGACAGCGGTGACAAGCGACGTATTTAATGACCAGTCATTATTCCTTGGCAGTCTTGACTCATGTTCTGCAGGATAAAAGACAGAAACTCGTCCAGTGGCGGCATGGTTGTCAAGCGACAACGGTTTCAAGTTTGAGCTACAGTTAGCAAGTCACGTGGCTACGCACGGGATATCAGATCAGATGGCCTTCGCTAAACACATCTATCTGACATTTCAGCCAATCTGGACAGTATTTGGAGTCTCTCGCCGGAAATCTGACTGCATCTCGCTGAGCAAAGCCCAAGTTGACCCTTCATGTCATTGACCACTCGCTGGCCATAGTATTGGAGTAGTACACAAGAGACGTTATAATTTGGAGCAATGCTTATGTACTAGCAATTGACCAACAGAAAAAAAAATGAGGAACTCGTGAGGGTCTTCGATATGTCTCTCTCCGATAATAGTTGCCTATAGTAATCAGGCATCTGCATGATCAAAGTTCACGAGGTCGGATAAGGAGAATATTTCCAATAACTGGGAGAGAAGAATAGTATGGTATCAGCTCTTAACCCATGAACATGATAGCATTGATGATTACCCATAATGCCTCATGCCTAGAATATACGGCACAATCACCATGCGCAAGATCCACGGAAAACCAGGCCAATATGGCTTCATGTCAGGAGGCGTGTGGCTAAAATTACGGAGTCATGATACCAAAGTTTGAACCCGGCCTTCTCTTCAAACGTTTGACTTACCTTGTCATGAAAGGAACGATCAAAGTTGGGTCTCCATGACTTTTGGCGTACGCTTCCAACCTGACGGTCATGGCCGCTAATTCTTGTTCCGTGAACCCGACGGCTTTGATGTTGGCTGCCGAAACGCGCTCAAGCTCGTTGTCCAAGTGCTCAAACTTTCAATGTGAAAGGAAGTACTTTAAAAAACGAAGATGACACGTAAGAAGTAGAGCGAAAAAACGTACCAAAGGCCCTTTGAAGGCGATCATCAAGCTCTTCAGCTCCGGTGCGTTGAACTTGGAAGGGTCTGCTTTGGTATCCTTAATGATAGCCATGATTTTATCCAGAGTCGCGTGAATACCCTGGTGTTCGGCTACTTCTCCCGAGAAATCCATTTTGTCGTTAAGAAATGGAAAAACAACACTTTCCTACGAAAAAAACGAACCCACTATAAGCCAACCGCCGAACAAGAAAACAAGGAACGTTTGTGTCCCTCTTTCCTTACCTCACTGTCATGATGCGCGTCAATGGCGACCGCCCAAGCTTCGCAATAACCGAGAAAATTAGCAAGGTCACCAGTTGGGGGAGAATCGAGACGTGACAAGATGCCGTCATAACCCAGTTTGAACGCCTCATGAGCTTTGAAATGAATATTTCAGAATGATGCTTCTTTGGGAGAAGTAGAAATCTGTGACATGCCATACAGCATATTGAAGTGTAAGAGCTCGAACGGGTCGTCTGGCCGGGTCATCTTTTGGAGTATGAAAGGGCGTCCGGGGAATTACAGGTGCAAGTTATGCTAGCGACTTGTGTACTTCGGTGCAGGAGATTTGTATGAGCGTGCAAATCAAAAAGTGTAAATTGTCCTACCTTTTTACGTCGACGCCAGCAAGATAAGAGAAAGGCGAGCGCTTCAATGTTAAACAGCGCTGGATTAGTTTCATCTCCCTGGGCGGTCATCACCGGACTTTAACAAAATCCGATGGTTTAGCCTTTCAAATACAGACTGCGTAGGTTTTTCGAGGTTTTTCGTTGGATAATTACTTTGCTTACTTTGAAACAGCCACGTCCCTCCCGTAAGTGTTGCCTTTCGTTCGTTGATGATCGATGAAGGCCCAAAACGTTCCAACGGCAATTCAAAAGATTCTAAACGAGATGTTTCAGACGGAGATGTAATCCGCAAGAGGCAGGAAACTTTCATCAAAGTCAAAACCCCTAAGGAGATCGAGAAGGCTCGGTTCCGACAACCCATTTCACATCATGATTCTATCTCATGCATCATCAAGTGCACACAAGCAACGACCTCGAGATGCAGTCCATGTATCCGTATGTTCAGCTTCCCCATAATGCCCGCTACTAACAAGAGCCTTTTGACTGCTGTAGGTCAAGAAATGGAAGCGTTGCTAAGGGATGGGCCAATCGGATACTAAATTTAGACAACATATTCATTGTACTTTTTTGGATCCTGCCATATCACTTCTCTCAGGCTCTCATTGTAGTCAGCGTAGTAACCAGTTAGCTCCGTACTATAGCACATCTGAATGGGCTACTTGCTCTTCTTTTAGTGATACCAAAAATCCACGGCGCGATGAAGGAAAACGGTCGATTGAACATAAAAGCCCAGGTGCGAGTATTGATTACCGAAATCTTCTCCCAACGCGCCTTCTAGATAAAGGTCAAAGCTTGTAGCCGCCCCTTCATTCCTTTGCCTAAGTCTAAAGGCTTCAGATCCACGGCTTACCCCCAACTATGCGTTATGAACAGCAGAATAGAGCAGACCCTCGGAAGTCTGAAAAGGTTTCACATCTCAAGCCACATTTTGCTACATCTGACTTGGGCAAGAAGCTGTTGGAAGCTTTTGATCCAGAGCTCGAGGCAAACTCTAATGGAATGTCATTTGAGACTCACATAAAGGAAACCCGACGCAACAGATCATTCGTTCGTTTAACTCCCGAGACAATTAATACATTCAACTACAAGTGCCTCCAGGCTTCCTGAAGCCTCCCATCGCTATCCCATTGTTGCATCAACAACATCGCGCCTCAGTTTTGAAACCTTCGTTTGCGCCACCGATACCACGTTTTTATTTGCTTTGCTGAACTGTTAGAAACTAAGGATATGTATAGCAAGCCGTCTTGACACTTACTCTCATGCGTTTATTGACCGTATTTTCAAGTTGATCCACTTGTTCGGCATCGAAAGCTTCTTTGTTCATTCCAGGGAACAGTTTTCGTATCTTTGGGAACCGATCAAAGTATTCATGCTCAATATTTCTCCAGAACCGCTGATAATCTTTCGTCGGAACACATTCTTGGTACTCGCCCAGCCGGTCCTAGAGAAATCTAAGCTCCGAAGCATTAGTCCAACAGGATCCGACCATCGGAAAACTGAAAGATTGGAGGTTGCTTTGGGGTTATACAGTTCGTTGGTGTACAACAGGCAAATCGACGCAATATTTATACGAGCCATGTAGGTCTAATAATGCATTACCTGTGCATGAGACGTATACATAAATGATGCATTATATGTATCACAAACTACCTCGCCATGCTAAAGAACAAATGCATGAGTATTCCTCACAAACTCCCATATAAAACGAGGAGGTTAATGCATTACTTGTGCATGATACGTACATAAATGATGCATTATACAGAACAAATGCATCAGCGTATTTCTCGCAGTCTCGCAGACCCATCCTCCCATGTAAAATGAGCGTTAATACATTACTAGGGCATGATGCGTACATTAATAATGTACCGGCTGCACATCACAACTGCATGAGTATGTTTCTCAGAATCCGGCACTCGTGTATAGTAACAAGGTAATACTATCACCGCTAATTTTCTTCCAGCAACTCAGTCAGCTTCTCCCATCATGACTCAACGACATGCTCAGCAAGTGGGAGGATCCCCCCGCTTCTTTAGTGGTAGATGAACTTACATATCCCTAAGACGCGGCTTCTCATGAGCAGATTTATACAAGCGCTGAATAATGACAAATATGCTGGGACATGGATGTTTGTTACTTCACTCCCAGATCTGGTACGTCTTTAATGGTCAAGTCAGACGAAGAGTCTGAAAATCGGCATTAAGGGATGAATGGCGCGTATCAAATCATGGGCTAAATAGTTTGGAAGACTTGATGGAATTTGTCAATGTACAGGAACTGCCCTGCATATGGTAGGGACGATGAATCCAATGTCAAGCGTAAAAGATTTGCAATGGGATTTTGTAGCCCAATTGGACCATATCGCCATTGTTGCGTTCTACGCATGCTTTTTACTTATTTTTTTTGGCAACAATGGGCTGAATCTTCTTGATAATGCGGCGGTCACGAAGACAGATGCTCTTTGAAAACTACCATCTCTCGGGTGTCGTTTAAACCATATCACACCATGTTCGAAGTTAGTAGAGCAGGTTGCGCTGGGCCTTCGAGATCAACGAATAGAACTGCCGGTCCAAAATGTGTTCTGATAGAAGAGACGAATCTTAGGCTCGCTTTAGAAGAAAGTCATCGCTGCATATGTACCAACTAGTACAGAGAAAGAAACAAGCTACATATGGATTCCAGCATTCACACTTGTATCTGTACATACGAGGGAAAGAGAAACCCCAGGCGTGTATATTATGGGATTTATAGAATAAATAAGGAGAGGGGAGAGGAGATTCAGAACGATAGTCTTTGACCTTTGACGGGTAACGTGAGGGGAAGGAATAGACAGACTACAGAGTAGAAGAAAAGGAGAGGACGGAGGTACAGGAGACTACACGTGGAACTACAGTGGTCTTCATGGATCGAAGAGAATGGAAACAAACGAATGGAGGAGGGAAAAGAACTGGTCCGAGACAGCTCGTTGGTGTTGCAACAGACATCGACCACCGCAGAGTGTGTGACCTGGGTCCGGGGTGGTAAGTGGTGAAGTTACAGGGACCAAAGATGTTGGTGAGATCCACATAAGCTTGGTCGTAACGAACGCCGAGAAAGGACACCATATGAAAGATTCCCAAAGCCTCGCGTGTCATCCAACATGGGCTCGCAAAAGACGTGAACCAACGTCACAGTGTGAGACGTGCACAAATATGGGGTGTTGTTGGAAGCCCGTTGATGAAAATAAGGGGGGAAGGGAAACCAAAAGTAACACGGCATGTATGTGGTGATAAAACAAAAACTTTGGAGGTGGATTGAAAACCCGATAGGTGTGAGTAGGGCATAGGATACGTCTAAATGCACGCCGTAATAAAAAAAATTGGAAAGGATCGATGGAAGACAGAAAGAGGGAAGGTCGTCCGCAAAGAGGTAGAATTGGGCGATTGAAAGAAGTGGTTGGGTCTAATCCAGCATGAAATGACGAAAAAAAAACAAAGTGGATGGATGTAAGCAAAGTCTAGAAACAAATGAGATAATTTCCAAACTTGCCCTTTGACAACGATTAAGATTTACGCTGCGGTAGCAGCCACGCCTTGCGGATTATTAGAGATGGCACCCTCGTGTAACCCGGAGCTAGCACTGTCTTCTCCTACTCCTCCTCCGCCTCCAACTTGGTGGAAGTCTGAAGGGGGGCGAGCGATTTAGAGAATAGTCACGAGACTGGTAGCAGTTAAGGAGACTTGCCGAGGATTTCTCTGTACATCATAACCTTCCAAGTATCTACGGGTAGGTCAGCATCATTGAAGCTCCAGTCAAACTTCTCTTCTGCAACAGGCTCGTCTGTCGGATCGTGATAAGGGGCCACGTATTCGTGGGCTAGAGACTGAGTCGCGTCTATCCGTTTCCTGGGATCGAAGACGAGCATCTTCTCAAGGAGATCGAGAGCTAGAAAGTTGGAGATATTAACCGATGATTGGATTATCGTATATCATTGATATCGTCACGCACCATCTGGATCATCCGTCTTCAGTTTCTGGCTGAAGGGAACACGTTCCCGTTTGGGCAAGCTTTGGACAAAACGTAAAGTCTATAAGTAGATAGTTAATTAACAGTCACATGGGGATCTAAAGTCACAAACGTTTTCACTACAAATGGTTTCAATGACATCATCAGGGGGTGTGCCGAGCAGTTCTGTGATGATTGAAAACTGGTTGACATCTGATAACAAACCACAAAAAAAATTATCAGGAACAAAAGAAAAGGAAGAACCCAAACAACGATAATCAAGTGACGTACGGTCTTTCCCAGGGAACAAGGGCTTTCCTTCAAGCATCTCAGCGAAGATGCAGCCAGTGCTCCATATGTCTACCGCAAAGTCGTATTTTTGCCAAGTTAACATGATCTCGGGAGCGCGGTAGTATCGAGTAGAAACGTAGCCCGTCATTTGAGGGTCTTGGATTCTGGCTAGACCGAAATCGCAAATCTAAGAAATTGCGTTGGCGACGATGAGTATAAGAACTATGAACGAATGGAGGTGAAGAGAACAAACTCTAAGGTCGCAGTTTTCGTTTACAAGAATGTTGCTTGGTTTCTGAGATGCTTTAGAGTCAAGAGACGATAAGTAACTCAAATTCAAAAGACTTGCAAGGTCCCGATGTACTACTCCGGCCGAATGAACATATTTAAGGCCACGCTGTTCGAAAAAGGGAAGATTATCGGTGACTACTTCGGAAAGTTGACAGAAAGGGCTTGTACGCACTAAGATTTGGTACAAGAAGTACTGAATAAATTGCTTTTCCAGTGGTCTTGATGTCAATAGGCGATGGAGATCGGTTCCAAGGAGTTCGGTTACGAAATACCTGAATTAAATGGCCGAACCAAAGTTAGACGCCGATCAAGAAGAAAAGGTGGTCGAGCTAAACTGACATGTCTTCTAGGGGAGAGATAAACACATCACTGAGGCTGATAATCTAGAGATATGGAATTTCAGATCGGCAAAGAGAGGGTTTTTGAGCCACGTGTACTTGGTGGCGAGAGACTGACGTTCTCATGTTGGATATGTTTGAGCAGCTTCAACTCTCGATAGGTCCTTTTGCTCAGAACTGGCGTGCTGAAGGGTTTCATGATCTTCTTGATCGCGACAGATGCACCATTGAGCTGATCTTTAGCGGAGCTATCACAATTGCTGTCAGTAGTGGCAAACCAAGGAACTTGTGGTGATATCGCACCAAACGAGCCCGAAAGCGCCTGCGGGCAAGAATCCGTGAGTGGCTTGAATGGACGGTGAGGAGAGGCTTACCCATTCCAACCGGCTGTAAGTCTACATAACGAGTTGTGACCTGCGATAGGTATGAGATGCGCCCGGTTTGGTTCTACAGGGGTTTGAGCTGACCTCGAAAGAAGTGCCAAAGATGCTGAGTTTGACAAATGACATTCTTTTTTTTTTCTACGGGTTTTTTCGTCGATGAAATCGGTTGTCGTTATTGGATTCAGAGATAGAGGGTGCGTGTGAGTAAACGCGGAGAAAGTAAGGGGCTTGTTAAAGGAAGCACCGTCTCTTGTAATGGGCTGTTGTGATGATGACTGCAGGAGCAGATCCGGCTTCCCTTTTGATTAGATGATGATGGTGGTCCCTTTGTCACGCTTGCTATGTATTTCTTTATTTTATTTTATTTTTTTCTGTTAAGTCCTCTGGTTCGAATCGATTCCTACTGATTCCAGAGTTTTCTACGATACTGCAAATCTTTCCATCACTCATGAGAAATGAGAACGTTAAGAGTTGACAATTGGACATCCTTTGAGGCAAATGCCGTGAGAACTATGACGTTTGGACTGGCGTAATGGCTGTCAGTGGACCCTGAAATAACCGCTCACGTTCATTCCCGACGGCCATGTCTTTGTCATTCCTAAGAATCACAGCATCTCGGTCTCTTGTATGTTCTCCCCGCTTCATCAAAACTGTCGAAAAAACTTAATGCTCGCACCCTAGACTGCAGGCTCGCGTAGATATGCATCCACTGCCGCGTCCCCTGCACCGAAAGGCGGGCGTCTTCCTTATGCGTTTTTAGGTGCGGGAGTGGCCGGATTGGCCGGATATTGGTATCTAGAACGTAGCGGAATTACAGCCAAGGAAGTTGTAGGAAAAAAGCAGGAAAAGAGCCCATTGGACCCAAATAACTTTCAAGAATTCCGGCTCAAAAAAGTAATTCCGTATAACCACAATGCCTCAAGGTGCGTCTCAACCCGCTTAGATTTAATCTGTGCATAACATCTACTACGCATAGATTTGTATTTGAGCTACCTGATAACCAAGCTTCACTTCTACCAGTCGCGTCGTGTGTTCTAGTCACCGCTTCCGATCCGGAGGCACTCAAGGATCCCAAAGGGAAACCGATTGTTCGGCCGTACACCCCGATCTCTCCGTCTGATAAGAAGGGTGAAATCATGTTCATGATCAAGAGGTACGACTCTGGTAATGCTTCAAAGCATGTACACTCGTTAAAGGTAATATCTACCTTTCCTGCTTTATCGACTATTCAAGGCTGAGTTTGATCTGGTACTCCAAAGGAAGGTGATACATTGAAAATAAAGGGCCCTTTCTTGAAATTCCCCTACAAAAGTTCGCTCTTCCCACCAATTTGTATGTTAACGACTATAACTTACAATTAGCTTCTCTTCTTCAGGTAATGAATTCGACGAGGTTGCACTTATCGGTGGTGGAAGCGGAATGTCAGTCTTTTCTTTTTCCTTCCCCAAGACTGATATGTCTTATAAACTTTTTATGCCTAGAACGCCCCTCTATCAACTTCTAACTCATGCGCTCTCCGACAAGTCAAATAAAACAAAATTCAAATTGCTCTACTCAAATGTTACCGAAAAAGATATCTTGCTCCGCGAGGAGTTTGATGCTCTGCAAAAGAAGTATCCCGACACGTTAGATGTGGTGTATCTCGTAGATAAACCTGAAAAGAACTGGAATGGTAATGTGGTCTTTCAATGCAAGGAACTAGGGACTTACCGACCTGAGCAGGTCCGAGCGGATTTATCAATGCGGATGTTGTGAAGAAGCACGTAGCACCTGCTTCACTCAAGGAGAAAGTCAAAATTTTCATTTGCGGTATGTGCTCTCCTCACTGCTTCAATGGTTTCTGACTGATGCCTACTTACTCAGGTCCTCCTGGCCAAGTTGAAGCGGTCGCTGGAAAGAAAGCAGGCTCGAAGCAGGGCGAGATTGGGGGTATACTGAAAGAACTAGGGTACAGTGAAGAACAGGTGAGTTTAACGTCATCCGCGGGTCTCTCTCTTTGCTCACATGGGGTTGTCCACCAGGTCTTCAAGTTCTAGACCGAGCGTTCCAGCCCAAAATTGTATTCTCACTATAGAATAAACTTATGGCTATCCTGTTTATTGGATCTACTGTAGTTGTGCATGCAGTATATAGATTGTATTCTAGAGGTTCCCACGCATACCATTTGTAGATAAGATAATTATTGAATCGGCTTCTCGCATTTCGGGACCGCCTATCCGTCTTGTAGCCTGCTTGAACTCTTGATATTTGTTCTTGCCCTCATACCACTTGTCAATCAACGCGTTTTTACGGAATAGCATCAAATCTGATTAACTGCTTGACGCGAGACCCGTTGCATTGACAAAATGGCCCGTCGCCGACCCAACGCATTCGAAGTCTCTTTCCCTGAGGAAGCTCATTCCGTATCTGCTGCTTTGACTTCGCTATTACCAATATCAGAACAGCCAGAGCAACATGCACGAAGTGTTACACCGTTGAAAAGGAAGAGTGAGGGCTTGGATGATCATTTGGGTAGGGTAAGCTTCTTAATTCAATTACTATCTCCGGCCCTCTTCTTCTTTCTCTAGCGGCGATTGTTCTACGCTTTTGAGATTTCTTTTGGGCTCTCATTGGACCACTCTTTTCTATCTGCGTGTTTCTCATTTTCTTAATTCTGGAATCTAGGAAGCAAAACGCATACAGCTACCGCCTCGTATGTCCACCAATAATAGTTTCGCAGCATATATGCCCCTGTATATCACCACATATTACAGCCGCATTTTATGAGGATCGTGGGGGTGAACTTGAAACTGCCGAACTAGTAATCAACGGCGAAGACCCATTCGTTGCCGAGGACCACGCCGACAACGATAGCGAGCGCGGAAGTGTTGTCCAACAACAGCCTGAAAAGCCTACCCGTGTGCTCTCCGATTTCTCCATTTATGACTCTAAACATGGCAACGAAATGGTGTTGCTTAACATCATTGAGGAAGACGATGGTGTGGATCGGAAATTCGAAGCGGCGGGGTATGTATTTTCGTATGTGGAGTTAGAGGAGGACGATGAGGAGCTTGAGTATGTTGAAGAAGAGCAGACGGAGTGGAAGTATGTGCGCCTTGGGACGGTGTTGAGGTATACGTTTGATTATACGCAGCGGAATGGGTATGTTTTTCTCGTTTTCTTTTCCATGAGTAAAGTCGCTAATAAAATCATTTTGGTTGTTTCAAGCCCGGTTCATATAGAGACTCCATACGCCTGGTACATCCTCAGAGTCCCGTCTAAACCTTACGAACCTTTATTCCGCCATTTTCTAACACCTCGAAAGATCGCCCAAATGGTGATTTCTTCGTCGCTCAGAAACGCGAGGGAGAGCTATGACGAATTCTTACGTCGGTTTGAGTCAACCGTAGATTCATTCGGAAGAACGTACAAAGAGGAACATATCTGGGACTCTGTATGTCATTCTTCCCTTAAGATTACAATGAACATACTCAACAGTATTCTTTTCAAAGACTCTCGAAATTCAACGAGCCGTTGCATCTTATGACGATCCTCAAAGGCTCAAAATGACGCCCTTAGTTCGGCATATTCTACGAAGAGCGCCTTCCGATCCGCAAACTCGTCCTACTTTGAGAAACAATGCCTTTGAAGCTCCAAGGTCCCGAGGACCGCCCATGCTCAAGGCCCTTTTGGGAAACCCCGATCTTGCAGTGCTGAAACCGGAGAACCAGCCGGCCTGTCACGTCACACCTTTCATCGCATCCTTAGCACAGGGTGTGGTGCATGAGGAGTTGGTAGTTGTTGGGAGCCGTCCACCGCCTGAGAACAAGGCCTTGAAAGAGACACAGAAAAAAGCGGCGTACAAGCAACTCTGTGAGATGGTGGGGAAAGCTAAACTGCGGAAAAGAGTGGTGAACATTAAACGCGAGGATTTTGTTGGACGTAGGACAAGATACTTGAGAGCTGTCTCGGTTGGTGGAGAGGTATTCCAGGTAGGTAGAGGAGTTTTCATACTTCTCTACTCCTGTTTCATTGCTTCATCCCTCAGATTGGCGATTTTGTTATCATTCCAATTGATTTTGGCAGGATTGGCAAGAATTATGTGCCTCCTTCACATTTTCCTACCCATGTTGGTGAAATCCCAACCACTTCGACGCTAGCCGATTATTTTTGGTATGTTTCGGGCATATATACCCCCAGTGCATGCTAATTTAGCGCTGAAATAGGTTTGCTAAAATACTCTACGGTGACATCGACGCGGGCATGTTTCACGTTCAGTGGTTGCAGCATTCCTCGCAAACGATGATGGAACAGTTTGGACATCCCCAAGAGTTATTTTTTAACGACATCTGTGACCATGTTCCCTTCGAGGCCGTCACTGGTAAAGTCACAGTACATGAGGGCTTGGAGCCCTCAGCAGAAGCCCAGTTCTTTATCAAGTACGTTTCACGTTGCGTAGCAACACATCCCGCGTCTCAGCTGCGACTAGGTTCATGTATGATGCTAACTCAGCGGCGTACACCTCTGTCGATTCAGAACGTGTGGTCCTTGCAGCACAACAACGCCCTCCGAGTAACTGTATAGTCTGTCCTCTTGTCGAGAAACATGATAGAGATAAGAGCGATTATAAGCTCAAGGATGATCAGGGCGCCGCTATCGGGGTCGCGTATGGTGGTCACCAGTATCACCACGAGGATTTTGTGCTGTATCGCGCCGAAGAAGGACCCGCACATATTGGTTATATCACTGGATTCAAGTATCGGCCTATTTTGAAGGAGAACGTTAGAACTGAAGTCTACATACGGCGTGTTGGAAGAATACCCTCCCTCGGCCATCTATTACCAGAAGGCCAGCTCAAAGACGAGGTGAGTTGTGCCGACCGTCTACGTTGTTGCTCGTCTAAGATTCGACAGCGGCACCTTTTTTTGACGGATGAGACGGCGACCGTCGGGTTAGGAGATCTCCTTCAGGTTTGTTACGTGTTCCACCCAACATCAATCCCAAACATGAAGAAATGGCTAGCATTATCCCCGTACCATTTTTATATCAACTATTGGTTTCCTACAATGTCAGCAAGGTCGTGGAATCAGCACCGGCTACTTGACTTTACGGAGCTTAGCGTCTGCCGTGCTTGTACAGACGCAAAGCTTAGTGAGCTTAAGGACATGGAGCAGTTTCTTTCTGAAACCAAGCGTAAGCCTCTAAAAGTGTTGGACATCTTTGGCGGTGTGGGGGCTTTTAGCATGGGACTCATAGAAGGTAGCGGCTGCCTACAATTGACTGACCTTGTGGAGATAAGTCCAAGCGCCGCCAAGACGGTCATGCAAGTTTGCTTCGTTCAAAGTCCGTATAAAAACAGGCTGATCGTGATCGTGATCCAGGCGCAACTTCCCGACAGCGAATGTCCACAACCAGTGTGCCAATATGGTTCTGCGCTATTCCATCAAGATCCAATCAGGCCAACACCCTAAACCTCTCAAACAAATCTATAACGACAATGTAGTCATCCGGACAATGGAGAAACCAGATGTCATAATTGCTGGTGTTCCTTGGTATTTTTGTCTTGGTTGACCACCTTGTTTAACTCTTGATTGGTCGTTAGCCAGAGTCATTCTGCGCTGAACATGTACAAGAGGGCAGACGACAGCCGAAATAGCTCTATCCTTACCGCTTTGTCTTATTTGGATCATCTTCGTCCTTCGCTGTTTTACTTCGAAAACGTCCCCGGTTTCCTCAATTTCAGTTTTGATTCGGTCCAATCCACAGTCCACAAAGTTGAAGGTGGCCTCCCGATGGGTGGGCTGAAGTTTCTTGTCAGCGCGCTATTAGCGATGCGGTAACAAGCATATCGTGTCGTGTTGACAGGTCAATAACGATCTCTCTTCATAGGTATCAGGTACGATTCGGATTTTTACAGGCCGGTCACTACGGCACACCTCAAAGACGTCATCGATTTCTTTTGGTGGCAGCGGTAGCAGGCCATCCTTTACCCGACCTTCCTAAGCCTAGTCATGACTTTCCAGCAGACGGTCGTTTACACGTGAATCTTCCTACCGGTGATACCATTCGTCCATTTCTCATTTCCTCAGGGACTGCACCCCATGCTTCTATCAGCATTGATGATGCTATCAGCGATTTGCCTCGGTTTGACTGGTACGTGTTTTTTTCGGACGTTTAAGAAGGTTTGTAATAATTTTGACAGGAAACACCCCCGGTTTCATCAGCAGTCTACTACGAAACAAAATGAGCTGCGTCGGCGTAGCAGAGACATTCCAGCACTTCCCTGTCGATCTGATTCAACAAACTGCGGATACACGGGAGAGGTAGATTATCATCATATGCCTAAGACAAGATATCAGGCATCTGCTCGCATCAAACCGACCAAAAATCTTCAGCACTTCACCCGTACCCTTCTTTCCAAAAAAGTCGAACGGTTCGGGTCTCTTACTCTCTCCTCTATGAGTTTATGTACATGGCTGCAGGGTCATTTCCATCCCTCTAGTAGCCAATGCGGATTATCGAGGTTCATGTCTATAAATATTTTACAAGTCTTGTCGTTGAACAACCTTAGATCTGCGCCCCGATCTTCACGAGTGGCAAGTCTCGAACCCGTTGTCCTCCGTCGCGAGGTTAAACTACCGTCCAGGTATGTTTCTCTCTTGACTGCTAACTCAAGCACTTTTTGTTTTTGTTTTCTAGGCTTATACGGACGACTTGACCACAACGGGTTTTTCCCTACAACAGTAACCAATATAGAACCAACAGCGAAGCAGAGTCGAGTATTAAATCCATATGTAAACCGCTCCCTTACTTTTTCATATTGGCATACAAAACTCATCTTGTTGAAGTGTCATCGAATAGTAACTGTTCGCGAACTCGCTAGATCTCAAGGTTTTCCGGATCATTTCGTGTTCGAGGCCTTGGGCAATAATGTAATCACTGTACGTGAGGTCGAATGATGAACTTGCGGTTATTTACTAGTTTTGTAGATGCATCGGCAGATTGGGAACGCCGTCCCGCTGCCTATAGGAGCAGCCCTTGGCCGTGAGCTTCGCGATGCACAATTCAAGAAGTGGCTGACGGATCGGAGAAATGCTATTGGCATTGACCAAAGCGATGACCGCTGATATCTGCGACGCCTAATAGCACTGTCCAAGACTCCAAGTGCACACAGAGACACGGTGGCAAAATCTCGCATAGGTTCTATTTCGCAAAGGACGCATACGAAATAGCATAATGGTATGTGAGATGGCTTAGCCACACCTTGTCACTACAGTAATGCAACAAATGTTGTGCGGCACATCTTGAAAAGGAAATCAAAGCCATGTAACGCCTGCCGGACACACTGAATGGTCTGTGGAAGGGTGTGAAAGTTTGACTCATATGGAGATGGAGGCAATTGATTGAAGTGGTTCCTATTATAGCAGGTGCTTTATTCCATATCACCCTCATAAAAATGTGGTTCTCAGAGCTAAATGCGCTTCATCGACTGTATCGACCGTTCTTGGTTTCACTGGACGATTTTTTTGAACCGTAATTCTCCTATGTTCAACGCTTACATCTGATATCCAGGTTTGCATCTTTTCTTTCTCAACTTATCCGAACCAAATCGCTACCCAGTCCGAATAACAATGGCGCCGTACTAGCAGTCTAGCACATCACCAGTACAAAATATAATTAATGAGTACAACCATGTACGGTCACCCGCATATTTTGGGTAGCTAGAGCGCAAGGTGACTAAGGCGCCCCAGCTTCTAGGTTTGCTACCAACATGCTGACCTCCCTCCTCGTCGTTCTAGTAGTAGCATCTTATGCATTTCACTTGGGGTGCGTATATAGGCTTTTGCTTTCTCAAAGATCCCAGACGCGGTTCTGTAGGTTTATGCTCCCGTTTATTTTGATCCCGGCGAAGATTGTAATAGTTGGATGACGGTCTCCTCTGCGTATGTCGTTGAGAAAAAAGCAGCCGTTTGGTCAAGGACTCTAAATTTTACTAATACATCAGCATTTCCGCACATCCGAAAACTCACTTTTACCCAGTTCTCAGTCTCAGCACCAGCGCAACTAGTTCGAACCCTCAATATGATCAGTGTGTCCTAGCCTTGCGCCCTTCCATCAATCCTAATGTCGTTGTGTTGGGTTATGTTAACGCATGTGAGTTGATTCTAATGCTCCAGTATATCAACTCTCATCGCTATATTATAGCTTCAAATGAACTTCGCCACCAAATTGACCTCTTTGCAGGATGGTGTAGTTCCTGCTTCAAAACAAGTCGTCATGATGACCCTAGCTCCCCCGGAGCTGTGTATATTACCGACGGGTCGAACACTTACAGGCCTCCCAATCGATGGTCTAGCTTCGTTGATGAAGTAGCGGCAGCTTCAGGAGTATGTATCAAGTCTTTTGATTATCTTTGCCTTGCTCACGACGCATATTTGTGTTTCTAAGGATGCACCTAGCCCGTCGCCCTCGGGTGATTCACACGTAATTCATTTTTAACCATCCAACCCTACTTGCTTCGATCTCATCGACATTCCATCTAATCAGGGAAAGGAACAGTCTTCCCCACCAGTCGGCACAATCGTGGGTGGTGTACTTGGCGGTGTCATAGCCGCCCTTGTTCTTATACTCACCCTCTTATGGATACGCTCAAGGCGACACACCCCTTCACGTTTGTGTCTTCCTTCGCCTTACTCTCTGACAATCTCGTATGCTCTCGATACAGCCGATCCCCTTCGGGTCAATCCGTTTTATTCGTATTTGCCACAAACGCCTTCCCAGGCGAACGACTCGTTGTCTGCTGTGGCTCGTCCATCTAAAATGGGCAGTGTAGCACGCTTCTCTGGCGGTTCGGCGAGCATTATGCCTATAAAAAAACAACATAACAAATTTATGGGGTCGCTGCCATCTCAGTCGGCCCAAGTTAACACCCACAACACTTATAGCAGAGAACCCCCACCGTACTCTGTTCTTCATGGTGATACCCCTGAAATGCATAAGTTGGAGGTTCCGGTATGGAGAAAAAACGCTCGCTAGCAGTTGTTCACAGGGCTACGTATGTTCGTTTAGTTTTAGCGGATGACTATATCCATGGGTTAGTATACCAAACGAGGGCAATGTTATGAAAGAAGGATTTCGATGCAGATCTAATTTTCTGGTTTCCTTCCAACACAGTTTGGTGATAGAGTGTTTTGATGCTGATAAGGAAGCCTACGAATCTAAGTTCTCAAACGCGTACTTGGGTAAAGTTTCAGTGCTTATGAACCCCTGCGACGCGCCTTGGATTGCTTCTGCTATCAAAACTTGATCGAGACTCATTTTTTTGGAAGACTTATCGGATTTTTCCGGTCCGAACTCTCTGAACCTTTCTGAGTACAATGCTCTACTTTGCATCAAAAACCAGGGTCGCGGTGGAATATAATTTTGGTCATAGGCACCGAAAGATGCCCTTTCCAAGCATGGCGAACGATGATAGATAAGATATTGAGTTGAGACTAGCACAACAAGCTTGCGTTCTTTGTCATTTCACAAAGTTGACGATAATTCGTAACAATCCTGTACTATTAAAGACGGGTTGCAATGTAAGTTGTCAGCAAGCCGCTTCATGATCATCACAAGCGCTTAAAAGCAGGTTCAATTAGATCGTTATTATAGAAGCCTTGTCTCGTCGACGAGGAATTCCGCCACGTGTGATAGCCGCCTGTTGATGTTCATACACACCCTCTACCCTGTCAACAATAACTCAAGCGCGAGAGTTATTCGGCAATTCACCCGTGGGATTGCAAGAAAATCAATCATAGCGTTTGCAGAGGGCAAATCGGACGTCCTGCAATCGCGAGCCCGGGAGAATCTCGGTTCAATCCCAAGACGTTGCACTTCCTCAGCTTTCAGCCCTATCTTCGGAGAAAGGCAGTAGAAAGGGCTGGGGCAAGTTAAACTCTCTAAAAGGGATGCACACGCAGACAGGGTAGACTACCAAATCGCGGCAGACTGTTACGCCATCAGTCAGCTATGCTATATTAAGTATAATCTAGTTCCAAGTGGAGTGCCCACGCTGATCCCCAGTTACATACCTACAGGTTTGGGTCCCGAGCATAGCCCAGTAGTTGGGCGTTGCACAATCATACTCCCCTCAGCAGTCCAAATTAGGGTAGTACAGCCCTGTCATGTTACACAGAACAAGGCGGGTTAGGGTAGTGATTAAGCCCTCTGATGAGCCCCTTCGCAAAACCCACTCAAGTCTCACCGACATTTAAATTCTATCAAGGGCGACCTATTTCGGCACTTGAGCATCATGATTTTGTCACAGCTGTTGCCTGGCGCTTATAATCGAGTTAGTCGTGTGAGTTAGTATCAAGCCAGCACACAGGACAGGCGGCCATCTTAAATATGTTGTTGGAGTGCGAGACCCTTTATTCTCGACCAGGAATTCCGGAGTCACTGGTATGCTATTCTCTCTGTTCGTTATTACTGTGGTAGCACCTTGTGCACATACTCTAGGAGTGAGTATCAGACTAATTTCCCTTAACTCAAGACTTAAAGACTGTAGATTTTCTCTTTCATCTGCGATGATCCTGGTGACGACTGTTCGGGCTGGTTGCCCTTTTATTCGGCGTATGCTACATTCTTTTCCTGAAGGTCACAATTTGGTGTAGGCTGCTAATCTCCCCCGCCTTATGCAGCATATCTACCTATTCTGAAACTCGTTTTTATCTCGTTGTCAACCCTGGTCACTGTTTTCTTTCGACAGGCTCTGTGTCTAAGGGATCTTACGATCGATGTGTCCATAACTTACGCCCTCCCAATAATCCTGATACAGTTATATTGGCTTATGTTGATACAGGTGGGGTTCAATCATTGACGTGCAACTTATTCTTAGAACCACGTCTCTAGCATCTGTGTCTTCATTTCAAATTCAAGCGCAAATTGATGCCTATGCTGCGTGGAACACTCCTTCCCCACTAACGGGCATTTTCTTTGATTCCACAAATGCATCATCGGTAGCAATATATCAGTCATATATATCTTACGCCAAGAAAAAGGGCTTGAAATTCGTGCGTTAGATCTTTAACTAAGTTCCAATACGAGCGCATTGACTTTAGAGCCAGATTGTGCTGGATCCCGGCAAACCTCCAAACCCGGATTTCTACACACAGGCAGACCTTGTCATCACTTACGAAAGCTATTATACGCTCTTTTCGGCTTCGAACCTAGTTATCACACCGTCGACTCCTGCTTCAAAACAAGCTGTTCTGTTATACCAAGCTCCCCTGGCTGGCCAATATAAGAGTAAAATCGCGGAGCTCACATCAGCCGGAATCACAATTATGTACATCACAGACGCTTCGTTTAATCGACGGCTCCCACGCCCTGCAACCCCATGGTCTGAGTTTGCCCACGAAATTGGAATGATTGGAGATGTGAGCATTCTAATCCAATAAATCCATTGCAAGGTTGACGCAATTTCAGGCCAGCACAAACGCTTCAACGACGTCGCCACCTGGCTCGTCGTCCTCCACTACACACTCGTCTACTCGGGTAAGGAGATGGCTATGGGGACCACCTACACACCCGTTTACTCAGGTGAGGAGATGGCTATGGGTAAATCCGGACTTATCCTGACGTAAATCGAAATGTTGCGGCTGCGTAGCACAACATGTCGCCTTCTACCCCTGTTGGTGCCATCGTAGGTGGAGTACTTGGGGGTGTCATAGCAGTTCTTATTGTTCTAATACTACTCATATGGTATTATCGAAGGCGGCAGTCTCATTCGCGTATGTTCCTCCGTTCATAGGACCTTTTTAACCGTCTTGAATATTTTTCGTCAGCTAATCCCCCTATCAATCCATTTCGCTCGTTACAGCCCCAAACACTCGTCGTACCAAACGACAAGGCCTCTGTTGTCGCTCAACAAGCAGCCCCAGACGAGATTGCGGGCCCCTCACAGCTGGCCAGGCCTTCTTCGCCCAGAAGGAAACAACGTTTCAGATATGTGGAATATTTGCCATCTCACGCAATGCCTCGCCCTAGCGGAAGCAGCAGAAACCCTCCCCCATACTCCACACCGCCACCAGAACCTGGTCGAGTGTCTGGATAACAGTTTTCCTCTTTCTACGTGCTCTTGCCGTTCTGTCTTTCGATAGACTTGTATTTGGGAATCATCCCAAACAATTTTAAGTCGTAATAAACGATGCAAGCCGTAAGGAATAGGATCGAGACGAAATGTGAGGTGACAGACTTCCTGGTGAAAGTAGATATAGCAATATGGTTGCAATGGAGTACTCCATGAGATTCTGAAGGACAAACCAAAACTTTAAACGCTCTCTGAAGCTGTGATTATGTCTCACGATGGACTCTTTTGAGAATGCGAGCCATTGGGTGCGTTTTGGTAATTCGGCGAAACAACTCTAAATGACAGCGGCGTCTAAAAAATAAGGAACAATAATAAGGATCATCGACAATATGGGGATCCCAAACTTAGCGATCAAAGTATCGCGGTTCACGCTCGTCTTCACCATCTTCCACTGTTGATATCTCTTATCCAAGTTCATCACTTTCGCGAAATCCACAATCTCAATATGCGTCGTTCTCCCATCAGCAATGCATACCCTGCCTATATTCTCGTCCCACGTCATCGCACTCATACGATTTTTTTGATAATGTTTGATTGCGGACGAACACCCTTCAATAGTTGCGTACGCATTTGTCGGGCCAGGGTGGTCGTTGCTCCTCATGATACTACATGGACGATCGGCACGCCGGGAAAGGTGGGAATGGCCCTTCCCTGAAAACTCCGGATTGATATATCGCCGAAGTGAAGTCGGGAGCACATCTTTACGGTTGCTCTCCACAGATGTATACACAAAGGCACGGTGGGTCCCAGGAAGAACATGAGCCAGCCGTGGATGGCTGTCATAGTTTGTCTGAAAACACACGTGCTTGAGGTTGTAGAAACAGATTTCGTCCCCTTGTTTGTTCTTCTTGCATGAGGGCCATACAACTTCGTGAACTATGCCAGACGGGTCCTTGGTTTCCATATAGACAGAGATATGTGGTGACGGTATTTCGTCGAATGGAGGGCGGCGCGAGTCACCATTGATAGCGGGTATAGTGGCGTCTGAGATGTGGACAGCGGAGACATTCTCGAAACCTATTATATGCACGTCTCTGGGAGTTGCGGAACGTTTAGCAATAGAAGGATGATCGTAGATCTCTAGGAGGTGCAGATAGCTTGGTGGTTCCTGGCTTTCTTGAGGTTCCTCTACAGTACGGAATACAAGTACTTGGTTCTGGTCAGGTAGGGGGCGGACAGCTCTAATGGTATGAGACTGAAGGGAAGTGATAAGCTTTGAGTCCCGCGGACTGTAAAAAATGATAGCGTACCTGTTCCTCGAGCACTTGATGACTTGTACAAGCTAACCGAGATTTGACCTGCGTCGTGAGATTGATGTCGACGATCCTGTTTGGACTCCGTATCATCATAACATGTGGCTTGCCTTCTAAATTGTACAAAGAGACGGATTCCACGCGCTGCTGGCCAATGTTCGAAGCGACATGAGTGAAAGGTTGATCAGGCAGCTGTAAAGGTTCGAAATAGTTTGTGGAGGGATCGGGGTTTGAAAGTAAATCCAGAACGCTGAGTTCGATTTTCACACAGACAAGTTCATGACGGGTAGAACGACGTTCATCGTTCGATGTCTGATCCTGAGACGCAGTAGATGTCTTCGGTCTGTTGCTTTTGAAAAAGAAAGGCCTTAACGCCGGGGAAAACAAATTTCGCAGAAGACTTACTTTGTTAGCTCGCCCTTTGAGGACGTTCGTTGCACGTACGCAATCATGATGACAGGTTTCTCATGAAAAAGCATGTATTTTGCTTCAAGACTGGTAGTCTTTGACTTCGTTGGCATTCTCGTTAATGCAGACGGGCCGTTCGGATGATCCAAATCATATATTACGATGAAAAAGCGGGGTCCTTCTTGAACGGATGCAACAAGATACTTCCCGCCTGGGAGTAGCTTCATATCAAGCACTCGATGGAGTGAATTGAAAATCGTGGATGAAGCTGAAGGATGTTGTTTACGCCAGGTTTTCTCGAGGGATATGGCGCATGATACGAGTTGTTCGCTTTCAAAGCATGTATCTTGTAGGTCATATTGAGAAGTCATTCGAATTGGAGGGATGGGAAAGGGAATTTGGGACAAGAAGCGCTTCCATATTATGGGTTCATGAGTGAGCAGAAAGAATGCCTTATTGACCTACAATTTTGACGTTTTCGTGATGAGCATCGGTTTAAAGGCATGAAAGAAGCTACTTACCCTCCGTAGGCTCAATACATCTTCGACACACAGAAATGAAAAGATATGGTCGACAAAGATATCATACGGTAGGTGTTGAATAAAGTTGTGAATAGCATAGGAACCCAAATATTGGGGTTCGCGCTTTTGGATATGCATTTCTTCTAGAAAACAGGAATAGCTGTGGGAGTGTTGCTGGCACTAAGAAAGCGAGAGTGAAGCAGTGGGGCTACGAAGGTAATCTGCCAATCCGAGTTTAAGAAAGGCGAAGGCTGCCATGGCATTTCTTACTTCGCTTCTCTACCTGAGTGCAATTCCCTTTGTCCTCTTCAAAGATCCCGGGAGACCTTGTATTCCTGTACAAAGCCAATATACTCAACTTGGTCAATATGGTTAGCCGACATACAACACTTACCAAATATGGTCAATCAAATCACAGCGGTTCATGTTCGAAAGCGACTACAAAGAAATCTCAGGTCTTCGAGGAAAAGACGAAGCGTTCAGGAGATTTAAGATAGGACCCATATTTATACACTTGAGTACACTGTGATCAACTTGATGTCCATGATCCAACTCCGACATCTTCAAGATCGACTTAAGACACTGTAATCACTCTTTGAATCAAGGGGTATCTATCTGTAAGATCAAGGTCGAACGATTTATAGCTGCTGAAAGTCGAGTTGGTTTGGGTTTATTACCTAAAAGAGTGGCCCGTTCACGGCGATCCGAGCATTTATGATCTTAGTTGATACACTGTTGCTATCATATTCCGTTTAGAAAAGCTACGCATTCATTTCGCGTCCCAGTCCATATTTCATCAGGGATCAAGCACCAGCGGAACACAAAAGACGTCATTTACCAACTATAAAAATGTTGGGGTGTCGAGCGATCTGCGTTCGTTGGTCAGAAAAATCCAAGGAGAGAGTACCTTGATTAAAGGTGCTTACATACGACCTCACTCGCTTGCCATACACATACATCGGGAACGAAAACAGCCAACAGAACGCCTGGAGCGCGGCGAGAATTAACAACGAGACTTTGACACCACGAGTTTGAACCATTCCGTTCGCGAAGAAAGTAAACGAATAGAGTATGATGTTCTTGCTAAAATTGGTGAGTGCAAGAACGTGCAGAGCGTTCGTGCCATGAGTGTCAAGAAGATAGGTCACTGCAGCTGCGCCTGAAACAACCATGCTGAAGTTCGCCATGCTAATGGAATCAATTATGAGTACTATGAATTGCAACTTCGCAAAAAACACCAACGTGATACAGGCAACTGCGCCGATCCATGGCATGTTGTGAGTTGTGCCAACTTTCGTCGACAAGATTAGCCTATGCATCACCTCTGATTTTAAGATTACGCTAACCTGCCCATCCTGCATACCCAAATACTCCAAAAAGCATCGTCGAGATGAAGAAAATGCGAAACTCTGGCTCGTATATCCCCTTGTTCCTCTTTGCAAGCCAAACGGTACCCCAGTCCGTCAGCGGTCCTGACACGCAGATGGCGATGATAATGCCGACGATTCCGCCCAGATTTGTTAACCCCTGTGGCGAAGATCTAGCGATAGATCCCAGAGAAAAAGGCGAGATGGACGAACGATTTGAGATGCCGTAAAGTTATACTCTATGGTAAAAATGGTTGACGAGCAAATCGGTAGCAAGCCTAGGTTTTAGAAGGGGAGTTCAGTCTCCAAAAGCCTTCAGCAATTCAAAAAACCTACTGAGCCAGACGGTCTGCATTCCGTGGACCAAGAAAATGAACCAAGTCTAATAGTATATTTAATCGGATTTGCTTTTGGAAGAGTGTTGTGATTACGACTCACCACAGGCGATAAAAGAAAGGGGAAAGGACGGAGAAAGATCTTGATCAAACTGACATCGCTGAATATCCCATTCCATATCTTTAGCTGCGACATATAGCTTGGCCGTTCCAGTGCTACAGAGCTGCTCTCTCGGGAGCCAGAATCGGGCTTCTCGATATCATGCTTCTTCGAGGGAAGGGAGCTTTGGTCGTCTTTCTTATCCGGCTTTGCAGTCGCCTCTCTCTGATAGGTCGTCTGAATCGGGCGCAAAAAGTTACTCGATAGGAGAAGGCTATAAGGGAGACTTGGCGTACTTCTGGTACAAAGAAAAAAATGGATATGACCGAGAGTCCGAGTGGGATCGAGACAAACCAGAAGCCCATCTGCCAGGATAAGTTTTGAATCACATAGCTGTACAGAAGTGGACCTCTACAGCCCAAAGGAGAACATTAGTCACTGTCATGGGTACAAGCACGCGCTTACAATGTGATTCCAGACATGATGGAAAAGCTCCAGATGACTGAACGGCTCCCACGCTCGTGAACACTATACCAGCTTGTTAGTAAAAGAAAAGTCGTTGATCGAGAAGAGCGAACAAGTAAATTTGTTCAATGCTTGATGCCACCAAACTGAGGTGCAGGTATGTGAGTGGTTTTGCGCAATGACATTGATGACATGTCATCACCTTTGCAGTGCTGACATTCCAAAGCCTTGGAAAAGGCGTGATGCCCTGATAGATGTCATATTCGGGCTTAAGGCGCACCACACGCATGAAATGAACATCTGGGCTGAAAATTATATGCCGATGAGTCTGCGAATAATGTTACGACTCACTAGGGATACGGAACAAAGGTAAACGATTCGATGTCCATATTTGACGGCAAAAGTGTTTTGAATCAGCCTAGTGAGGGTGATTGAGTTCTAATGCTGTGTGTTTATGCGAGAGAGTGCGTACATGAAGCAAGCAAGCCCCAATAGGATAAACCCAAAACTTGACGCAACATCGTCAACGGTGACACCAAATTGTTCCGAAAGAAGCACATATCCTGGTCCCACCATGGGCGAGAGTGCACCATCGAGTGATGCAGCAAAAGCTCTTTGACACAACAAGTATTATTTGACGGAACAATGCTTTGAAGAAATGATCGTCCTACAGAGACCAGAAACATGCCTCCTTTTTCCAAGTTGGCCAGTTCAGGCTATAGCAAATAGTCTTGTTAGATAGATAGAAGCCTAAGTACATATGTACAACATACGGATCTCGAGGGTTGTCAGATGGTTGTGGTACCAGCACGACGTGTGCATTTCTTCCCGTTCCGCGCTTCAGAGTCTCGGCTGCGTCGATTTTAGTCTGGCAAACACGACTGCTCAGCGCTTCAAACCAACTGAAAATTCCGTGAATGTTCGAACCTGCTGTCCTTTGATGATTCCTAGCTCAGAAAGTAGCGCTGTAC
Organism: Calocybe cyanea; assembly: GCA_018851305.1. Lineage (NCBI taxonomy): Eukaryota > Fungi > Basidiomycota > Agaricomycetes > Agaricales > Lyophyllaceae > Calocybe > Calocybe cyanea. Next base: position 15,237 of record JABCKL010016778.1, on the reverse strand, counting down.
CAGGTACATGCTCGAGATGTTTGTCCTCTAAGTGTCGTTGTCGGGTCAAAAGTCATAAACAGATTAGATTTAAACTACTTCCGACTCACCAAGAATTCCGAACGCCATGGTTTCAAATAGACAGAGCTTCAAACCGCTTGAAATACTTCGAGTTATATAAGTGGCATGGATCCCACCATCCTCGTCAGCCTTATACCCATATACTCACTTATTCTCATCTCTCCGCTTTGTTGCACGGATCTTGATTGGTTGGCCATGGTTTTGACGGTCTTCCCTCGCAGCCAATAGGACTGAGACTGGATGGATCAGTGTGTCTCCTGAGCTGTGGGAAAAACAGTTTAACCGGTCAAAGCGGGATTATTATACCTATCTGGTGCAGTGGTGCAATCTCAGTTCTCTTTGTGATTCTCGTTCAACAGATTGATGGGATGACCAGAGGAAGATGGTCACGCGCTATATGTTTGTCGATTTATGAGGTCAACTGTTTAGAGCAGAGAGGCTGAGCGGAAATAAGGAAGGCCGTTGAGAAGCATAATATATTTGCTCTGGTGAGTAAGACTGCTACCAGTTGTTGATAAGCTGATCTTCAGAAAGAGTTGAACGTGTGCATTGCCAAAGGAAAATTGAGTTTGATCCCATAATTCGAATGCTATATCAATGCATCTTTTTTGGTGTGATTTAAGGTTTGGGATGCAATGATACCCTGCCCAAAATGTCAATAGCTGAGTCTAGCATGGAAGAGACGTTATGTGCTTACCTATGAAGAGAGTGGAGGGGTAGTAAAAACATTAGCGGTGATGACGAAAACATGGCGAGTAAAGAATGTTGCAATAGTCATATGTCCAAGAACCAATACGTAAATCTAATTTTTCTTGCAATGAGTATAGACGTCAAAGCATCTAGTCCTGTTCATAGCCTTTAGGATTTTTGGTCTGCCAATTCCACAGGTCTTTGCACATTGTCTCAAGATCCTGTGCTGCCTTGAAGCCCAGCTCCTTTTCTGCGAGGGCGGGATCAGCAGTGAGATCGGGAACATCCCCTCGCCTAGGTTACACGTCAGTGCACTATCGTGTGGATCGTGTACTGAGAACTTACCGTCGTCCAATGATTTCCAACTTGTAATCAAAACCGGTAGCTTTGCGCATAGCTTCCACAATGTTCAAAACACTCATTCCTTTTCCTTTGCCAAGGTTGTATGCTTTGAAATTGGCAGTTGAACCCTCAAAGACTTGAGACTCAAGTGACAACGCGTCCAGCGCCAGAAGATGTCCTGACGCAAGGTCCATTACATGCAAGTAATCACGCACGCAAGTTCCATCGCTATCCATATCAGTCGTTGAGCATTTCGACGAATGCAGAAAGGATTAGCTCACGGCGTGGGATAATCATTGCCAAATACTTTCAGTGTGGATTCCTTGATACGACCGACAGCCATATGGGCTAAGAGGGGGAGGAGGTTCCCTGGTCGGCCCCGAGGGTCCTCGCCGATGTAGCCCGATGGGTGGGCGCCAGCTGGACTATATCTCGGATGTCAGTTATAAATCCTGAGGCAAACAGCCGCGATACTCACTTAAAGTACCGTAGGGAAATCCCCCGCCAATTTTGATCCGCTGTCCTTGCGCTTAAGCTCGAGGTACGGTTCTTAGGAAAGATGGCTGACGTACATTGACACAGGTCATCAATTATAGTTTCTGCCATCACTTTTGTCTTTCCGTAGGGACTATCTGCCTGCAAACGCGTCGTTTCCGGGATAGGTATGGTAGGAGGTGTGCCATACACGGTTGCGGATGAAGAATACACGATACGGGTGCAGCCGTACTCTTGCATGGCTTGAAGAAGGTATATGGTTGCAGAAACGTTGTTGTGATAGTAGGTCAAAGGGATTTCAGTCGATTCCCCGACGGCTTTGTACGCCTTTAGGGGGAAAGACGCGTGAACAAGAATGTTGCCTCGTAGACACGTCAGAACCACGACATACCGCGATATGTATCACACCCCATATCCCTCCTTTTCCATATTGCTCAAAAACGGATCTTATTTGATCTGGCTGCGTGAGATCACACTTGTGCGAATGAACAACTGTGCTTTGGATCTCAAGTTCAGTTGGGCTTGGTGGCAGGTTCTGTTTCGAGAGCTCGGAGACCCGTTTGAGCGACACAGGATACGAGTTGTGGTAGTTGTCGATTGAGATAACCCTAAATCGTTTCGTTTGCTGTAAAGCAAAAACAACATGCGAGCCTGGAACTTCAATAAGTAATGCTATTTGAACGAGATGATGGTGATGGTGAGACCGATGTAACCGGCGCCGCCTGTCACCAGGACATTCTAATACTTAGGTGAGTTCAACAAGTCTTAGATGAAGAGATAGCTGAGTACCTTGAGTTCAGAAGTCGCCTCAGGCATTGTTTCGGCTGGCAAGTGAAAGGAAAATAGCAAAGTTTGAATTTGGTGTTTTATCGGATTGATTTTCGGCTCGATCACTCCTTGGCTCTACACGCGGAATACAGCCGGTGACAGCAAACTGCAAATGCTGCAGACGATTACTCTAACATAAATAAGTACAATAATGCTCTAGTCTCCCTCCATCTTGACATCTTCTCCGTTTGTCTTCGTTACATGCTCATCTGTTGCGGGCGGAGGCACAATAGTCGCTACTGGACTATCCACTAAGTTCTCAGCGGCGTTTACAATAGCGGCGCCATTGACTTCTTCCCCCTTGTGGAATTTTTCACGATCCTGATTTTCTCGTTCAATCTCCTTCGCAAGGAGCTCGATATCTCCCGTCCCAATCTTCCCAAAGTGTTGTAAATAGTGGTCCCGGGCCGTACGAAGTGCGAGCCACGCCCACCGCTGTTTGTTCTAATGTGATATGAGGTTAGAGAAGTAGTGAAGTCATCAGGTATATTTATGATTACCTCTTCGTACTTCAATATCTGAGAGTCCTGTATCGGCTCGATGGGGGCCGGAACGGGTGGTAGAGCCGCTGCTGCCGTCGTGGGTGTCGGTGTAGAGACTGTGACAGTTGGAACGACTGTGGGTGGTTGCACTTGGCTAGGAGTTGATGGCGTTGCTCTACCATCTGAAACGAGAGTATCTGGTAGCTTTATTGGCGACGAACCAGGTTTCGCTGGTAATGATGGGTGAATGGGGGAGGCTGCTGTATTTACTGGCTTCGGGGCGGGTAAGGTAGCTATTAGAGTGTCTGAGGGCTTAGGGTCTGTATCCTGAATTTTATTGGTCACTGGTATGGTAGGTTTTGCCTCAGGTGCAGGCGAGGCGGCGGCAGACCGTGTAGCTTTTCGTTGTGCTATCTGAGCGAGAGCCTTCTTCCGCATCTCAATCCTGTGATCCTCCATTTTGATCTTTTTGATGAAATCTTTGACCTCCCCAGGTCTAAATAATTACAGTCAGTATGCATCTCTTGAGCTGGTTTCATGTTTGCTTACTGAAATGGGTTCTCCAGGTCGATCAGGCCTCGGCATCCCATTTCCCAAATCTCTGTTAGCGCCTCGGAACCATGACTCCAAGGCCAGTCTTCTGGTGCTTCTCTCATTTTTTTCCGTTCGAAACTTGTCGCCTCGAACAACCCCGTATTTTCACTATCGAGTGGAAAAGTTGCAGGTGCTTTGTCAAAAGGAGCGCATAAATGATTTTTCCAATTCACCCAGTTCTTTTCCCGCTCGAGTATAATGCTGACGGTGTCGGCAAATGCTCGGCCGTTTGGTGTAGTCTGTCGCAGCTCCTCGATGACTTTGTTAATGGTCTCTTGCACCCACTGAGCGTCGTTTGGCTCTAACGTAAAATCCATTTGCAACGCGCGATTATTCGGTGCTGTCCATGCAGCCTTAGCTGTTTTAGTAAACGTCAAGAGGTGGTGAAGAAGAATGAGAAGTTGGAAGAGGAATTGTCGACGAAAATGAGTGTCAGCAATCTGTTTCAACCAATCCGCCCCAACGTCAATAAATTTTCAAAATAACGGAGTCATCTGGGAACACACTTCGAGATCGAGAAGGTCCGGACTCGTCAGGAATTTGGCGAAGAAATACTCGGTGGCATTTGCTTCTTCCGACTCAGGTTCGCGTTTACGTTTCAAAGAAGCTCCAGCAGTCCCAGCTCTGCTACCCATCATTGCCCGTTCTTTTGCTGTCGCTTCCTTGATGACAGGTAATACCTTATTTACGGATTCTTTGAATTGAGGGAATGTACTGGGATCGGCGAACAAGGGTGGCCTAGAGAAAGGCAATTGTAGCGACCAGAAAGTATTGTAAAATTCTGCGAGAGTTGAGGATGAACAGGGCAGAGCCAACTCTAACCTGAAGAAACACACCTTTCTTTTCCGACAACTTTGTGTCAACCTTCTCTTCTGGGGTGTCCACTTGCATAGCAGCTCCTTCAAGAGCACCATTCACTTCGGCAACGTTTACCTTAGCGCCTGTTATACCCTTCCCAATTTCTCCGGCACCTTCCCATGCTGGCCCATACTCTCCTCTTAAATTTACACCGCTGCGTTCTCCTAGAGGAAAGACACCACTAAGAAAGGTCAATATGCGGCCACAAAAAATCGTCGTAGAGCCAGTTTTTGAAAGACGCCGTAGCAGGTCGTTCAACGAACGCAGTATTATGAGAGCCTTTCCCTTTTGTGGCTTCAAGTCTACCGTCAGACGCGCAGAGCGCTCTTCTATCCAGGAAAAGATGTGTGAGCAAGAAGCAATGGTCTGAGCTTCTAGGAGGTCTTGAAGTACGACAAAAGGAAATGTCTGTTCGCATTCATCTGTGGCAATGTTTGTGTCAGATTATCAGATGTTTCAGCGAGATATTGGCCTCACCATGTTCAGTAAATGTTAGAATAACGTCAAGGATGCGTCGAAGCGCATGGTAATATGTGGTTTCCGCACTCTTAAGAGCTTGACCTTCAGTTGTCTAACACGTTGTTTTAGCTCGGACACGATCTTGACTCCGTCCAAAGTGCATGCGCACCGCGAGTTTAAAGACCTCATTCTTCAGCAAGTACTCCCACTGATTTTTCCGTGTATCGGACGGGGAGATTTTTTTCGATTCTTCTATCTTCTGTTGCACGACTTCATCGAGTATTGACTGCTCTACGGGGTCTGGAGGAAGAGACTGTAGGAGGGAGGTCACAAGTGGTTCTAACGAGAACATCAGTCTGCTTTGTCATCAGTGTCTCTCTCACAACTGAACCATGGCTAACGCCCGCAATGGTACCAGCGAACTCGCGTCTGGGACGCTGCTCGAAGACATCACACGCCTTAATAATTTACTATCTCGATCTGAGCTTACTACGGGCGACGATGCCGACGTTGCTGAACTCCTGAGGAGCCTACAAAGCGCAGATGGCATGGCAGATAGCCTTGAAGTCAAATTAGATGACATTCTAGAAAAGCTGGATGCGATGCTAGAGTCTTTCAGCAATAGTGGGCAGAAAAATGCCGAGCCCTCGAAAGATCCAGCCGTCAATACTGAACAGGACAAATGAGGACCACGTTGGTATTGACTCTTTATCGAGCGAACACCCTGACGGATCATATGCAGAATCTCCGCATTGTGCAACACCCTGAGTAGTTGTAATTACCGGTTTTGAACGAAGCCGTTCACGGCTCATCCTCTAATAGACCTGGATCGACCACCCATCCTGTCATCTATGAGCTGTCTCAATCTCGTCAAGGGACTGGGAGTTAGGATATACAATTTAAGGGTAACATATACTTGTAACTAGGCGATACAGAGTAGCATTAAGTCGAAAGCTATTTATGTATGATATGACCAGCTGTTGTTGATTAATTCCAAAAAGATGACGGAGAAACGGAGGAGCTACCATCTCAATGATCAGCCTGTAATTCAGATTGGTCGAATCTTTTCACGGTATCAACAACTTCAGTGCCTTTACGTGCAAAAACGAGCTAGTCAAACATCTCAGTTCAGTATAAGAGTTAGAAATTGAGGTTCGTACCAAGTATGGATTGGCAGATGAACCAGTCGTGTCTGCCAAAACTTCATCCTTTGAAACCACGCTTACATCCGAGTCGTTGTATTTGAACCATGAATCAGGTCTGCCCGGCAGATGTCGAGAGTAAAAGAAGTAATGACCGAAAGAGGGCGAAGATCCCCGATGAATGAACACGGAAGTTAACTGATATGCAATCTCTGTGCTGTCGCGCCAGATCGCTTCTAATTCTTCTTTTAGACGCTCTATTTGTGCTCGTAGCTCATCTATTTCTGTCTTCAGCAAGTTCTGCTCGGTGTTTAATTGATTCAGCAAGTCGTCATCGACATCATCGAGCTCGGACACAAGTTTCATCATGAAGTTGCTGGTGTGCTCTAGGGCGGAGAGATGAGAGCCGTCCTGCAAACAATGTCAATATCCGATTAGGCTACACCTTATGCACAAACAGACCTTGCCCTCTACCAACAGCCCCAACCGCTCCCTGCAAGCATTGAGCTGCGCCTGCACCGCTTTGGACTGAGCCTTTTTATGGGGATCTGCATTGTCCATAAATCTATCCATATAAATAGTCTCCCCGAACTTGACGTATGCTTGAGATTTGTAGGGCTGTAGAGTTTCACGGTTGAACTGGACTCTCTAGAGCCATGCGGGTATGCCTTAATACCTAGCCAATAATGATGTCAAACACCGCGCACCTGGAGCTGGATTTGCAGAAGAGGCGGAAGGTCAATGAGGGAGACTTCCATCCTTCGCTTCTCGCCGTTAAAGTCAACAATATCGTCAAAATAACCGCTCAGTCCGTCATAGAGATCCGCACCGTCCTCTGTGACGTTCACAGGAAGGTGAGAGAAAAGGTCTTCCTTTTCATGTACAGATGATCGAGACTGTTTGTCATCCGTCAAACGCTGTCGAAGCTTTCCATAGAAGAGTCTAAGTCGCCGTTAGAGTGAGCCAAGTGAGGTAGATCAGCTAAATGTAACTAACCGTTTTACAACACTTGTCTTATCAGAGCTTTGACCCTGCGATTCCTCCATGCCATCAAACTTGAGCAAGGCCGTTTCGATTTGAAACATGCAATTATCCATGCACTCTGAGACGTCGTGTTGTTTTCCTGAGGGACAGGTGAGGCTGCGATAGCTGACTACAAACGAGCAGTTGACTTTACCAAACATCATGACTGAGTCTGATATCTGCGTAGGTTTGCGAGGCGGAAGAGGTGGAGGTTTGTTACTTGACGTAGAGACGTCTTTCATCTCGATATCAGCCGGTGAACGCCCCGAGCCCGAACCCGACGCCTCGGGCATGCTTGTAGGACTTGCGCGACTTGCAGGTGCCGGAGAACCAGAGGATCTTGAAGGACTTGGTACAAAATCTTCCTGCTTGGGCGAAGAGATGATTGTTTCTGGACTGTCTAAATCCATAGCACTTGGTTGTCGATCGAGACCTCGCGCCCGTTTCCCAAGCACAGATTGTGGTGATCGAGCGGGAGACTGAGATGTCTCCGTGGCTACCTCATTCGTTACAGCCCGAGGAGGCGCATCGTCGACTAGCGTCGCGTCAGTGTCATTAGAAGAATCGGTACCACCCTTCTCCGCCTCATCTTCCTCTTCGTCTCTCGAGGTGACGAGAGCTAGCTTAGCAAGATCAATACTAGGAGTGATCGCTGCCGCTTCTGCGTATTCCATATTGAAGAACAACTCCGCAAGATGATTGATGACTGGATGATACGTTAATGAGCGGAGCCACTTGAGGAGAACGGTTTACATTTCTTTGAACGGACAATCTCTCTTCTTGTTACCAGGCGACCCCCAACGCGATGACGCTTCAGATCGTCGTCAGACAATTTCTCATCTTCGACGGTCTTTATGTCTAGCTTTCCCATAGGAGTGACAGCGTCTCTGAGGTCTTTGATAGTATAGAAATACTAGGTTCAACATCACCTCAATATCAGTACTTTCTAGAATCATTGTATAGTACCTGCAACAGGGAATTCAAGTAACATGTGTTCCCGAGTTGATTAAGACCTCGAGGTAGCTCAGGGCGGGCGGGTGCAGTGATTTCGCCGGCTGTGGAATCAATTAAAAGGGAAAAGATAAGTGGACAGGTACGTACGATCCCTCCCCAGCTCAAGAAACTGGCGCAAGCGATGACTATCTCGTGACTCCGCGATGACAGTCATCGCTTGTCTCATTTTATCAAGCTGCGACGGAGATTCATCCATCTAGTTCAGAAGTGAACAAACTTCTTAGCGAGTGGCATTTAACTCAAACAGTCACATACCCGCATGTTGTATACAGTGATCAACATAAAGTCATCCACGCCTTTCGGAACCTCGAGCGTGTCATACGCTTTGTCAGGGCTCATAGCAAGATCCTTCGCAGACTCCCACATTCTCCTCAGTGACTCACTTCCTCTCGTCTCAGCAAGTATCCTGAATGCTTCATTGGCAGACCGCAGTAACTGGGACCCATTTTCTTGGTCTCTCCACGATCGCTTTATGCATTCCCTCCAGGCTCCCTCGAGGAAATCCTCGGGGACGTCAGCCTCGTCATAGTCTACTCCGAGATTACCTTGAGGTCCGAATCCTAGCGTAGCAGCAGCCTGATGGACATCCTCAATAGTGAAACGGTCTCGAGATCGCTCCGTCGCCAGAAGCTCTGGTAGTGATTGAGGGCAGCCAGGGAAATTTTGCATTGTAGAGACGATGTTAGAAAGACTTGTGAAGTAGTTGATAGTGCCGGCAGGATCACATCGAACTTGAGCGTAATAAGCGAAAGCCAAAAACTCTAGCAATTATCTAGTTAGTCTCGGGGCAAGAAAACTTTCAAGAACTAGCATGCCAGATGAATATGACACCGGGGTTAAGCCAAGACGCCGCCAGTCTCTTAGAAGGCTCTGAACGGCCTGCAAAAGGATACCCGATAGCTCCCCTCGTGGAACTGATTGTAGGTTAGCAAAAACAAACCCGAGCCTAATGAAAACGAACTTTGATCGGGATGCGCTCCAATAGCGTTCTGATACATTTCTCTCGCACTCTCGATTTGAACATACGATTTATGCTTCGGCGGTGTGTCCTTGAGTTGAACAGCTAATACGACCCATAAGTCTATCACACTGCCATTACATAAGGAAAGTGAATTACCATGGATGCGCCTGAAATCCGCCAACCAAGCGCCAACCTCTACCCACGCACGAAGAAGCTTTCGGCGGTTCATTTTGCCTGTTACACTCGCGGTATCCGTCGGAGGAGGCCTCAAGGCTGATTCTCCCTCATACTGCTCTTCTTTGAATCCTAGCAGCTCAAATGTCTTTTTCCTACATCTTAGACTTCAATACAGAAGAAGCTATACAAGTGAGCTACGCACGTATTGGAGCTCCACCCTACTTTGGCTTGGAAGTTTGGACGAGCAACTCGTAATAGCCTGTTTTCACCTTTCCAGAGCTTGTTTTCAATAACCCTGTGATCATCCTAGTCAGCAACCAGAGCGTATCTCAACATATACTTGACTGACGTGCTTAGGGTTTCAAATGCTAACGCGACAGCTTGCTCTCCCGTTTTACCAGGCTGCGGATTATTCTTCTTATCTCTGATGAACTCGTCAAAACATTTTCGGGGTATGACGCCAGGAATGACACCCGATGCAACACAATAGAAGGAGCATTGACAGCAAATGTATAGATCAAGCAATCTCCCCTCTTCTTCGGTATTAGCTTCGTTTTCATCCATAGAATCAAGCTCTCTAGGATCGACCTTCTCGATTTCAACCTCTTCTAGGATAGGTCGGGCGCGTCGCTTCTGCTTTGCAACCTCTGTTGCCTCCCATTCATCGAGTCGTAACTGGGGGTTAAGCTTATGAGAATCGACTGCTTTTTCGTATTTATGGAAATGATGCGTCTTGTTAGCCCAGCCAGATAGCTGGTCATCGGTAACGCACGATTCAACTTTTCGGCGCCGAGGTTGGTCAGGAAGCGGTCGATGTTTAGAATCTTTGAAGGAACGGGCAAGAGGAGGCGAAACTGAAGAATTTTTCCAGCTAAGAATAACCCAGCCATTCTCTTTTGGACAATAATACGCATTGGGATGAGGAACAGCTTTCCTAACGTCAGCTTCCGTTGGGGGTGGCGGTGGCGGTGCGGAGGTAGACGTCGATGGCACCGCACCTGCCGTAGACTTTGATGCAGAGGAGGACCATGCGTTACGCGTCGTCGAAGAGCTGGGCTGCAACTCTGAGGGTACATCGCTGGTCGGCGGTGCGGGAGGAGGCTTGATATCAGGCGATGTGACGATTACTGAGAATAGACTATGCTCGGGATCGTGCAGCTCGTCTGCCAAGACAGTTGGAAGCATGCCTGGCCCCGGACGCTGCTCCTTCTCGCGAAAAGCTGGATCCCACCAATGTTTCTCCTCATAATCGTCTCTCCCATTGATGCTGACATCAACGAAGGGCTTCGACGACGTATCTGTTGCCCCCCACATCGGAGCGGATAATGAATCGCTACTGACAGGCCACGAGCTCTGCCATTGCGCTGAATTTCCAACCTCGTCAGCCCAGCTGCTGGAAGGTGGCAGTGTTTCCATCGTGTCCTCGGTGACAAGCTCAGGCTCCCGAAAGCCTGGGGTAGAGGAAGTCAAATCATAGGGAGGCGGATCTTCTGGAGGAATGTATGTCGTATGACTAGTGCCCACGCTTAGGCTCGCCGCACGCGAGTGACTAGATGTTCCTTTTGAAGTTGCATAGAAATTTGATGGCGCGACCGCAGAAGAGTAGGTGCTCGAAACGGGAGTATTAGGCCTCTGGGCTGGAACAGATCCAGGCATAGGTAGCGGTCGACGAGGCTTCTGGCTATCTTTATTGTCCATCTCTAGCTAACTTCAATATCAAGTATTCAGTCCGATCACAAGACCCGACACATGAAAAACGAGACTCACAGGTACCGATGACTCTCGGATAAGGTCCTTTGAATGCAGACTCGACAATAGCAAAAAAATGAGATGTAGAGAAAGATTTTTAGGGCAGAACGCGCCCAATGGTGGTCAGATAGTTTGGATTGCGCGAACGCCTTGCTTCCATTGAGTACGTAAGCACCTTGGTATTTTTCTGGTGGCCGGACACTGAAATCAGGCTCAACTGATGCATTCTGTCTGCAGCTTCAGAACTGTCAGTCAATAATCTTCAGCTGGGGGGAATTTAGAACGAAAAAAGGTTAGGGGTCTTCACTTTAATTCCCGTTCTCCGTCCATTTATTCACACAAGTGGTAGCGCCGTCTTCTACGTCCCATCAAAGCAACGTTACTAACGATCTCGTCGGCAGCCCTACCAACACATCACTGATGCGATGACGGCTGACTCTCTTGAAACACTGATCACTCCAGATACAACTATCAGGTTCGCAAATAGCTTAACAGGATGCTCCTTACTTATATCAATCCAAACCATGACAGAGTCAGCTCGACGTTAGACAAGACAGTAGGCAAAAAGCATCTAATTGACAACAATCCCGAGACGTGCTGGACTTCCCAGCAAGTGAGCAAATCTACCTTTTCAAAAAAAAAAAAATCGTATTGATTTTCAAAGGGTTTACCTCAATATGTACTAATCACTTTTACTCAACGTGTGATCCCAAAACGAATTGTACTTACCTTCCAAGGTGGTTTCGTTGGGATACAAAGCTCTTTATATATCGAGCCCGAAATCGATGGCATGAAAGATTGGCAAAAATGGGCATCGGTATATCCAGAAGACGTGAACCGACGGCAGAGCTTTTCTCTTCCCCCCTTGCCTCGAAATGCTGGTATAGGCTCGTTGAAACTGGTTTTCGAACAAAGCTCCGATTTCTTTGGCAGGATCACGCTTTATGATCTTACACTAGAGGGAACAGTCATCTCGAACCCACAGCGACCGACCGAAAACGCTTGATAATATTCTTGGCTGCGACCTAGTGAATACGACCATAGTGACACACCAGTCAGTTGTATATGCACATTCCGTGGCATATCACTGCATTCGTACAAGACGAAACTCAAATGGCTGTCATGTCCGTGGTAAAGAAGTCGTACGTAAAACAAGGACAACAAATAGACGAGACATTGACGAATCATGGATATGACCCTCGCAGCTTTATAGTCGCGTCGATAAGGAAAAATATACGTTCGCTTGAAAGAATCCGCATTGGAATCAACTTCAGTCTTCATTGTTCAGTGGCATACCACCTAATATCTGTCCGACACTGGACACTTCAAAGTCCGCCCGTGCTGATGCAATGCCCAGGAAATAAGAGAGGGCGAGGCCAGTGTGTAGCAGCGAGCGTCAATGATGCGGTCAAGGACAGCCAAATCAATTACGCCCGACCAGTTGCTTGCTGAGACTTGACGTTAAAGGGTTCGAGACTGTTCACTAATAGACTAGATCAAATGCGGCCCTCGTTGAAATGCTAAAGAGCGACAAGTCCATTGGGGCATATACCCCCTAAACGCATTCATGGATTTTTGTTCGGCAAGAGAGATCCCCTGTTGGACTTTACGGGTGACGAGCTATCTGACATGCAGGTCAAGTTTGATTGAGGTTGACTTCGATTACACTTGTCAAAAAAATCACTAGAATTTTGTTTCGTCAACGCACGACCAATTTCTACCTATACACTCTATCGAGCGAACAAAGTTACAACTTGAACTAATTCAAAGTGATTTTCTACGAGGCTGAATTTAACACGAGTCACACGGACCAGATCGAAGGAACTTACATCATGCAGACCAGCAGCATGGATTTTTGTATTCTGGATGGGTCATTGTTGAGGTGACTTCAATGTTGATATTTTGATAAGCAAACGTCATGTTTTCTGAGGCTGGATGGATTCGCAAACGCGACTCCGCACTCGCACAGAAGTCGTTTAACACCTGTATGCTTTCTCTAAAATTTGCCATTGTGTAAATTTACAGAGTGACTCCTGAGCAGATAGGCAAACCTCATGTACGTTCATCTGATATTTGGTTCTGGATCGGTATCCACATCCTTCACATAAGCATGAGAACGGCCTGAAGTTCGTATGCACTCTCTAGAATCTGTCGTTGTGTAAGCTTACAGAGTGACTCTTGAGCAGACAGGCAAACCTCATGTACGATCATCTGGTATTTAGTTTTGGATCGGCGTCCACATCCTTCCCATGAGCATGAGTATGGCCTGACATTTGCATGCGCTCTCTAAAAGTTGTCGCTGTGTAAGCCTACGGAGTGATTTCTGAGTAGATAGGCAAACCTCATGTACGGCCCTCTGTGATTGGGTTTTGGACTGGTGACCACACCCTTCCAATGAACAAGGGAACGGCCTTTCCCCCGTATGCGTTCTCTAAAATCTCTCATGAAGTAAGCTTACAGAATTACACCCAAGCAGATAGGTGAACCTCATGTTTGTCCACGTCAGCTTTGGTTATATATTGGTATGTACATCCTTCATATGAGCATGAGAATAGCACCTCCCTAGTATGGATTATCTGACACCGTCAATATGTAAGTTTGCAAGGTTACTCAAAGTCGATGGGCGAACCTCGTGCGCCTCCAGGTTATGCCTTCGTGAACTGCGGTATGTGCAATCTTTGGCTGAACAAAGGTACTGCTTCTCCCCCAAAAGAGCGCTCTAAGATTGGCAAGGTCTAAGCTTCCAGCGCTAGATAAATGGAGACTATCTACCTTCACGTTGTTCCTCTTCCCACTTTTACGGCTCTTCTGAAATCATTGGTGAGTAAGTACATAGCCCGGGGTTATTATCAAGCTGATAGGCAAACCTTCTGTGGCCCCTTTTTAGGTTGAGAGATGGCAGTGGGAGGAGAAGGCTGCTGAGCATCCTGGTTTGACACAGGGAGATGACTTGTCGGGGCCGGATCCTTAGATAGTGGGTTGAGTAGGAAGGTGCGAAATGGGTGAGCGTTCAAGCTCAACCGTCCTGTGATTGCCAATCCCATCTAATGACCTTCGGTCCCCATTGTGCCTGCTTGCGAGTCCGTATGAGGCATCTGTACGGGCTTATCGAGAATCTTTTGGTCATTGGTTGTCCTGGAAGACGATGAGGGAATGCGTGGTGAGAGCCACCACGATTTGACCATTGGACGGAGGGAACCTCGTTGTAGTGAGAATCGTATATCCATAAGAAGGGCCAGATTGAGGATTACGTGTTGCGTGAGAGGTACGTGGATCGGATGGACCATGGTCAAGGCTGTCAATGTCGGTGTCAGACTGAGACGACGGCGGCCAGTAGCTGAAGGTATCGAGCTGGGCTATCCCGCGATGTAGAGGAAGGTCATTGTTGCGTGGCGTTGAAGACTGCCGAGACACGTCATAACTAGGATAGTCCACGGAAGCTTATGTATTACCCACTGACTGCATTCATGAATTTTGGTGGGTAAGGTTTCACGGATGACGAGCTATCTGACGTACAGATCAAGTTTGATTGAGGCTGGGTTCGATTGCTCTGGTCGAAAAAAAACAACTGGAATAGTATTTTCTAATACACATGACCAATCTTTACCTATACTCTATCGAGCGAGCTGAATTACGGTTCGAACTAACTTGAAACGGTTTCCTACGAGGCCAAATTCACAAGGAGTCACGAGGACCAGATTGAAGGAACTTACAATTACATGTTTGGAATCAGGAGGATGGATGTTTGTATTTTTCTAGGAGGGTCATTGTTACAGTTATGAGGTGACTTCGATGTAAATATTTCGACAGGCAAACCTTATGTCTCATAAGGTTGAATCGGTTTGCATGTGCAGCTCCGCACTCGCACACAAATGATTTAACGCCTGTGTGTTTTACCTAAAATTTGCCATTGTATAAGTTTACAAAGCGACTGCTGAGCAGAGCAGATAGGCAAACCTCATGTGCGGTCCTCTGTGAGGTAGTTTTGAATTTGGATCCACATCCTTCCCATGAGCATGAGAACGGCCTCTCATCCGTATGAATTCTCTAAAATGTGTCATTGTGTGAGCTTATAGAGTGACTGCAGAGCAGATAGGCAAACCTCATGTACGGTCCTCTGTGAGGTAGTTTTGAATTTGGATCCACATCCTTCCCATGAGCATGAGAACGGCCTCTCATCCATATGATTTCTCTAAAATGTGTCATTGTGTGAGCTTATAGAGTGACTGCAGAGCAGATGGCCAAACCTCATGTATGCCCATATTCCCCTTGGTTTTGGATCGGTAACCACATCCATTCCATGAGCATGAGAACGGCCTTTCATCCGTATGGAGTTTCTAAAATTTGTAATTGTGTAAGCTCA
>JABCKL010016777.1:30936-48990 GCA_018851305.1 Calocybe cyanea | reverse complement strand
AGGGATTTGCTTTGGAGGTATGTTACTATGATTTCATTCGCATTGATCAGCGCTGACTTGCTCCTCAGCAACGCAGAGAATTCCCAGACCTCATCCCAACTACTATAGCCTCTGGCCCCGCGCCATACGCAGCCATCACCTCAGGCAGAGTTCTCAACGCGAAACATGCAACCGCCACTCGGTCTTCTCAGCGCTCATCTCGACAGGTATGGGACCGTGTCGCACAAGCCGCGAGCTCGTCGTTGCCTACGAGCACCAACCGACCAAACAAACCCGCCGTATCTTTTCCTACTCTTTCGTCGTCCAACGCCGGACCGTCTCAATCAACTGCTGGTCGTCCAGGAGGACAACGCAACACACCATGGACTTCGAGCTCATCTGGCTTTCGCTCTGCCGCTAACGCGCCCACGCCCACACCCTCTCAAGCTTCTTCACACCTGACCGTTGTCCCTGACCCGCGGTCATCTAAGCCACCATCTGGGCGGAGCACACCACAACAACAGCCACCTAGACTGTCCGATGCTCTTTTCCCCGAACTGCCATCGTCGCCACGACCCAAGGTGCCTATAGGTGGGAACACGTCTTCGAAAAATATATTAGGTCAGTCAGCGCCGCCTGCGTCTGCTTGGGCTGGTGGGACTTCAAACGCGAATAAGGCGATCTCTACGGCAGCGCAGGCTTCTGAAAATGATGACGGCGACACGTCGCCCGCTTCGGGTGGGGGAAAGGGGAAGAAAGGCAAAGGGAAACAGAAACAAACCTTGTTCACCCTTGGTACATATCCGACGTAAAAGCTTGCAGTTGCGTGTCAACTGTAAAATTAGACCTCATATTTTCGGTGGGACGAACACGGGATGTCGTATAATTTTGCAACATTTTTTGGAATACATTAATCCGAATTTGCTATGTAAACATGCTTGATATCTAGAATAGCACATTCTATCAAAAAGCATACATCAGCAACGGACGACGGGTTAACAAAAAATTAAGAAGCTCACTGGATCCCGGATGCTCTATCTCAGCCAAAAGCCCTATTGCGTTGACATGAAATTTCTGTCTTTTATGCGCTGCCTGTTATCCTGCCGCCTCTTCACTCTTTCGGCCTTGCCTCCAGGCCCATCGTCTGGATATACCTTGGGCGTTAAGACTGTCCACAGCCACTCGGGATACTCCTCGTCAGGACGCGCAAGCACAGGAGCCTGTCCTTTCAAATAGTTCACTCCTTCTATAATAGTATCTGCCGAACATGAAGATAAAAATTTCGTTGATGATGTCGCCTTTTCTGAGGGAAGTCAAGCATTGTTGTTAGCTCTACATGTGCGTCGTTCTGGGAAAGATTAGATACCAGTATTAGATGGCGTCTTTTTTGTATTTGTTGAAGTACTCGATAGAGATGCGCTAGTTGTGACGAATGTACGAGCCGTACATGTTGAACAGACCCATGAAGATCGTAGAAGACGAATGAAGGACATTGGACGTGACAATTGTCACGTGAAGATCTTCAAAAACTTTACGCTGCAATTATCGTATCATTCTATGGGTGCTAATTTATCTAATATATACACAACAAAAAAATGTTCTTTGCTTTTTCGACAACTGCTTAGTTTCCCGCTACCACCCCGGGTTTTCGTACCATGCTCTCCCTCCCTGGACCGACGCCAATCCACTCAACAGGAACACCCAGCGTTTCTTCAATAAACTTGACGTATTTTTTGCAATTTTCCGGTAGTGAATCGTACAATTTTATTTCTGAGATGGACGTTTTCCATCCTGGGAGAGTGACATACTGCACTTCCACTTGGGCAAGGACACCAAGATCGGCTGTAACGAAAGAAATTTCGAGCAATATTACATCTCTCTCGAATTTGGAAAAAAAAAAAAAGAAAAAGAGGACGTACCAGGAAATCCGGGGTGCTCTTGCCCATCAACGAGATATTTGACACAGATCTTCAACTCTGCCAGCTCGTCTAGTACATCCAGCTTTGTGAGATTAAGACTATCATATCCATTGATCAAATTCGAGTGTTTCAAGACCACGAGATCTAGCCATCCACAACGACGACGCCTGCCTGTCGTAGTGCCGTACTCTCTGCCTACTTCCTGGAAGTGCACTCCGACTTCCTAGGTGTTTTGGTTTGCAAGTTGAGCACTTTGACACTGGTAGAAAAAAAATTAAGTAATTGAACGTACGTTTAGTTGCTCGGTGGGGAAAGGACCACCACCGACACGAGTAGTGTATGCTTTGACAACACCAATGGTCTTTCCAATAATCTTTGGTGGGATTCCTAGGCCGGTACATACTCCACCAATCGAGGTGGATGAGGATGTAACGAAAGGATAGGTTCCGTAATCGATATCAAGCATGAGTGCATTGGCGCCTTCCACGAGTACCCGCTTGCCCGATGCAATAGCAGTATGAACGTAGGTAAGACTGTCAATAACATACGGTTTGAGGCGATCTGCCAAAGTCTAGAAGACAACGAGATTTCCGCCCAAAATTATGACAGGAAGAGAGAGTTGGTTAGTTGACAGATCCTTCTTTCTCTTGAGATAAGTTGCGCATGCGTACCTTGTACCGCAATATTTCGCCCTCCGTATCATATTCAAAATGTCCGTATCTTTTGAAACGGCCTTCAACAAGCCTCCTGAACTTATCAGGGAATGTGGAATCAAAAAGGTGGTGTACACGCAATCCAGATCTGGATGCTTTTCCCGAGTAAGCCGGACCGATACCCTTCTTTGTCGTGCCGATACTATGATGAGAAATCGAAAGAAGCCCTGATCAAAACATATTTGTTGCAATCTGGTGAAGAAAAGGACGTACGATGAGCCGCCAAGCTCGGCTTCTTTAAGGCCATCGACGATCTGATGAAAATCGAATACTAGGACGGCACGGTCCGAGATGAAAAGTCGCCCAGCGCAAGAAAGTCCTTGAGCTAGCAATCAGACGCGCTTTTCGCTGCAAAAATCACTCATACGCGTACCATTGGATTCGAGCGCTTCAAGTTCTGCGAAAAAGGACGGGACATGTACAACAACGCCTGACCCAATTATACCAGTACAACCTGGATTGATGAGCCCTGGAAAATAAAATATCAATAACGAAATCCAATGGAATAGTGGCTTGATAATAATAATCACCGCTTGGAAGCAAATGAAACGCAAAAGTCTTTTTCGACCCATCTGCACCGTGGGGCACGACTATAGTATGTCCAGCATTGTTGCCGCCAGCACAACGGGCACAGACATCCACGTCTGCAGCCAGAATATCGACTAGTTTGCCTTTGCCTTCGTCACCCCATTGAGATCCTAGCACGACTGTCACTATTCATGCATGTCAGATGTAAGTTCAAAGCCTCAGGTTCAAAGATAAGATCAAGTACCAGTCTTAGCGGCCATTTTCTGTATCTTGTATGGCTCTATTAAAGGCTCTGGAAATTGCTTGCTTATGCTCTGAGGATATACTTCGGAGCCTTGATAAGAGTTGAACTTGTTATCACAATGGGATTCACAACCCAACCCAAAAAAAAAACTTCATTTCGTCAACGTGCCGAAAACGCCGATTGCCAAATTTGGATGTTGCACTTGACACTTTTGACAAAGTTTATACCTCGTCGCTCTTTGGTGGTCTTGCGGACGTTGTCTGCATCGAACAGTCACCGCGATGGCTGTATTTTCTTCGAAGCCACTTAGGGATGCCCCATTGAATCGTACCATCAAGAGGCATCCTGCCATCTTCGGCGTACCCTTCATATTGATCATAGTCGGTGCGTCATATGGGCTCACTACATTCACCCAGACGCGTTACGACTTGCACGATCAGAAGGTTAAACAGGTATGCCAGTGCAAACAAACATACTCTAAGAAGCAAAAGGTCGCTGAAACACTGCACGCTTAGATGACGAAGGAGCAAGAGCTGAAACTGAAGAAAGATAGGAAGAAGTTTGACATTCGGGAGGAATATTATGTGAGTGGGTTTACAGTGACTGATTGAATCAACTCAGAGATACTGTATCGTAGCGTCTGAGTGCTGAGGCAGCAGGAGACTGGGAGCCAAAAAGAGTTCCACGACCCAAGGGCTTACCAGAGTGGGGTGCACCTCCACCCGAACCTCCGAAAAAATGATACTCATTTTTTGTTGGAGCATTCGTGCTTAATACATTGTGCGTATTTTTTTTGTCGACCGTTTTGGCCAACATGTATGGACTCCGATCTTACAGAGCTTACTTTTTCGGTGGTTCCGACATAATTTTGTACTTCTAATCGCTCGCGCAATGAAACGGGTCCAGTGGTCAATAAATCCATAGCTTTCTCGGGGAAAAGTGTCTGAAGAATATAGATGGCGTCGGTGAAAAGACCGTCGCTATCGTCATAACCCGCTGATGCTCTTCAATTCAACCGCACTATACATACGAGCTGTTGTAGTTGTATGTCATGAAACCGATAAGGCTTTGGAGAACTCAATAAGACACAGGCTCGCAGCGCCTTGCGTGCAATTCAATCGCTCTAATACGCATTTGTAACGTGTGACATATGGAATTCGTCCTATGTTCATGCCTTTCTAATGTAGAGATTCTTTGGCTAATTGAGCTGCGTACGGGTTACGAGGGTCGTTCCTCCATTGTTCAGCTATCAAAAACCCAAAGTCAGGAGGGGGTGAAAAATAAATGTAAGGGCTGTGTTTCCATACATCTAATGCCTGAATCCTGAGCTTTAGAAACGAGATAGAGCGTGATGCTTCCAGCTACCATGAAGGGCCATAGAGGCCTGACGACCTAGTAAAAGTCAACGATGGTTGGTATACACGTCCGGCCTGCGGGTCAAATATCGAAACTTGCCGGTGTCGACCATTTACGTAGTCCAAGGAATGCCATTTTTTAGTTTAACTGTAGATTAACAGATGAGAAATAGTAGTAAAAAAAAGTTCTTTTGAGCCATACTTACACTGGTAGTTTGTAGAATCGAGGTCTACGGAGATGCTAGTGTTAACGTGAGCCGTGTCGGGCGAGACCGTTTGCATTTGTTGGCATTGTGGGAAAAAGCTGCCTACTTCGGACATGTATAATAAACTCTGTCTAGAATTGTTCTGACGAAGTTCACATTCGCGCTCAGGAGTCGACTCGAGTTTACGAACGCCTCGTCGAACGACTCTCCATTTGCCTGCCAGAGGATTTTGTGCAGGCTGACATATCAGATATGTCTGGTTCAATAGTAGCTGCAGGTGCAGCCAATGGGACAGCTACCACTCCTGCAGTAAGCATACCTTTCTCTGTCGTTAAATGGATAACAACATCTAATGACTAACGATTCTTGCTACTTCAATTACTTGTAGTGGCGGCATTATCCATTCTTTGACGTCGTTCAAGTCAAAGACGCGCACGACCTTGGCAGTGCACCTGACATATTCAAGGTGCGACTTCAGAAACCTTGCATATTTCTGTATTTATCCAAAATCTGCACATATAGGCAGCACCAGAAATTTCCACAGTAGTATCCTCTTCCGTTGGTGTTATCGTAGCCGACATTCATGGCAGCGTACACATTCTCGATAGGGAGTTCGAGTCAAGATCGAGCTGGGTCGCACATGTCGGGGGTAGAGTAACTCATATGATAGAGCGAAACGGAGTCCTCGTGACGCTCGGCGTACGTCGTTCGTATTCTTAAAATTTTGTTCTGTGTCGTGATGACGTCTCTGATGTTTTAATAGGAAGAGGACGCGGTACGTTCACCGCTTCTCAAAATCTGGGACGTAGTGAATCGGGAAAAAAGAACCGGCACACCAACATTGCTCCGCTCTACAAAAGTACAAATGAATAATCGACCTCATCCTGTGAGTAACTGTTATTCGCAGCAGGCTGTGCATTTGGGACTAACGGAAGGAACTAGGTCACATCGGTAGCGTTATCGTCTTCATTATCCCACCTTGCTGTTGGCCTCGGTGATGGATCCGTTCTCCTATACCGACACCTCGATCAGTCCTTGTCCTCATCCACTTCTCTCACTGCTATCCCCAAGCCACGTACTATCCACGAATCACCCACTGAACCCATCACCGGCCTCGGATTCAAGGAACCCGCAGAGGACACTCCCAATCTCTTTTTGTTCATTGTAACAATTGGCCATGTTTTCTCCTATCAAGTCACCGGGAAAGGTTCCGGCGGTTCTGCGGCTGTTGTTGATGAGATTGGGTGTGGTTTGGGATGTGCAACGATGGATTGGCGGTCGAATAATATCGTCGTTGCTCGGGATGAAGCCATCTACTTTTGTGGTACAGAAGGTCGAGGGGCCTGCTACGCATACGAAGGTGCGTATCCGAATTTATAATCGTCTTCACTTCATTTATAGCAAGTTGCCAGGCCATAAATCATCCCTCTACACACATCTGAACTACCTCATTATCATCTCTCCCCCATTTTTAGCAAGTGCTGCGTCGGCTTCTGCCACCGTGCGGAACTTTGCTGCCCGGACACCCAATTACAACGAGTCCGATATCACCAAGGTCACCGTTTTTGAACCTGAGAACAAGTACGTTGCGTACTCCGGAACTTTCACCCATGATGTACGGGATGTCGTCTCGCAATGGGGGCAAATTTATATCCTAACGAATGATGGAAATGTCTGTCCAACCCTTTCATCGTTGGTCTTTTACTGATTTCCGCCATAGCTAATGTGCCTGCAAGAAAAATCAACATCAACGAAGCTCGAGCTTTTGTACCGGAAATCCCTATATACTCTAGCTCTAAGTCTAGCAAAGACGCAGCAGCTAGACGAATCAAGCGTGGCCGATATTCATCGTCAATATGGAGATCATCTGTATACGAAGGGAGATTACGACAATGCTATGCAACAGTTCGTTCAAACGATTGGGCATCTCCAACCAAGCTATGTTATCCGCAAAGTAGGTTGATCATTCCTACATACATTGTCTCGAAGATCCTCTAATCCATTTCCCCCCAGTTCCTTGACGCTCAACGGATTCACAACTTAGTGACTTATCTACAAGAGCTGCACTCGCTCGGTCTAGCTAACTCAGACCACACGACTCTCCTACTGAATGCTTACACAAAACTGAAGGATGTCACCCGTCTTGATAGCTTCATCAAAACCGAGTCGAGGCGCAACGCCGACGACACCGAGGAGCTTCCTTTCGATCTTGAAACAGCGATTCGTGTTTGTAGGCAAGCCGGATACTTTGAACATGCTTCCTATCTAGCCAAAAAATACGAGCGACACGAGGATTATTTGCGGATTCAGGTTGAAGATGCCGGGAATTACAAGGACGCTTTGATGTACCTGCGAAAGCTCGGACCCGATGCTGTACGTCAACTAGATATCTTACTCTGAGCTAGATCTCACTCTCACGATGTCTCCAGGCTGAGAGTAATCTAGCGAGATACGGCCGCGCAATGCTCGAACGGCTCCCGGAAGAAACCACGAAACTCCTAATCGACCTTTGTACAAGTGATGGTCCCCTAACCGTTGACACTGAGGAGCCAACGTCAGCTGTTTCGCAAATCCAAAGCTCAGCCCCTCCTTATCTATCTTTCCTCGCACTAAACCGGCATCCAACTGTTGCAGCAACCGTCGCGTCCGAAGTCGCCACCCCACCATCACCATCTATCGCCACTGTCAAAGCCGACTCACACTCCCGTCGAGGTTCCGTTCATGATGCTTCCCGATCCTCCACGCCGCCACCCCCTTCTCCTCCGTCCGCCGCAGCTACAGTGCCAGCTGCTGCACCACCCGTCAAACGCCTTTCTCCGCGTATATATTTCGCACATTTCGTGGATCATATGGAACAGTTCATCGTATTTCTTGAAACTGTTGCGCTTCGCCGATGGGGACAATCAGTTGATGACTCGCAGCCGCAGGTATCCGATCTATCAACTACGGGTCCACTTTTAGACGAAGAGGCGGACAAGCAGGATCAAATTTCAGTATGGAACACGCTACTCGAACTTTATCTCACTCTTCCTACGAAAGACTATGAGGGGACGGTCTTGGTGGAGAAGACGTTGCGGGATAAAGCCATGCGTGTTTTGAAAGGCGACAGCGTACCTTACGATCCTATGCACGCTCTTATTCTGTGCTCATCTCGGGGTTATACAGAAGGACTTGTCCTTCTTTGGGAGAAAATGGGCATGTACGAAGATGTAGTTCGATTTTGGATGGATAAAGAGAAGGAGGGTGTTCCCGGCGCATCGGCTCAGGTTGTCGACTGTTTGAATCGCTACGGTCCAAACCATTCACATCTCTACCCCTTGGTGTTGAGGTTCCTTACATCGACATCGGAGCTGCTTGAGCGGCATCGCGAGGACGTCAAACGAGTGCTGGAGTATATCAATGAGGAGCAAATCATGAACCCGTTATCGGTGGTGCAAGTTCTGAGTCGTAACAAGGTCGCGAGCGTAGGCTTAGTCAAAGAGTGGTTGATGGCACGGATCAAGGATTCCAGGGCCGAGGTTCAAAGCGTGAGTATCCAATTTTCTCATGACTCGCTACCTAAACGCCGCCAATAGGACCGTGAACTGATCAACTCATACCGCCTGGAGACGGCGGCGAAGCTGAAACAAGTAGAAGAGCTTAAGGATCCAGATCACCCCCGCGTGTTCCACGTCACCCGATGCTCGTCTTGTGCTGGTCAGCTCGACCTCCCTAGCGTGCACTTCATGTGTAACCATAGCTACCATCAACGGTCCGTTTGTTCACCTTCGTCCGATACACATTTTTACCGAAACTTTCTTGGGTATTCTTGCAGATGCCTTGCGGACAATGAAACAGAGTGCCCGAAATGCGCTCGCGAGCATAGTGTTATCTGCGAAATCAGGAAAAATAACGAGAGATTAGCGGACCAGCATGATATATTCCTATCGGAAGTAGAGGAGGGAGGCTTTAAGACAGTAGCAACTGCGTTTGGAAGAGGTGTTTTGAATATGACAAAACCACAGGATATCTCAGTATAGGCTACGCTGTACACGCTAGGGCCTGTTTTCTTATATGAGACGGAAGCCAATTTTGTGAGGCAAGGAACTTTTATCCAATTTCGACCGTTTAGCAAGTTATTCTATTATCGTAACCTGCGAGGTAGCTGACATCAGACACACTGGCAGTATGTACAATAGAAATATGCTACATGATCGAAGGGAGCTACAAGTCAGTATAGTTCAGTAGCTCGGACTCTCTGACATGCACCACTGCCTGTTTCTTCCAGAGATCGTTTGGCATATCTTCAATGAACTTACCTTTACTCACTCGTCTAAATACGAGAGCGACAGGATGCGCCACGCTTTTTTTTTCGGCCTGGCACGAACTTGCCGAGCTTTTTGTGAACCGGCTCTTGCATACCTTTGGAAAGAGATTCCTACCATTGCTCCCTTAGTCAAATGTGCAGGAAAAGACTTATGGGTGGTATATCGAGGCAATAATTGCCCGGAGCTTGTGAGTGCAAATTCAGGATTTCCATGTATATTCCCAGTAAGATGCTTTTTGTTATAGCGACTGTCGCGCCACATAACTCCCTCCGATATTGCAGTCATGAAGAAGTACGGACACCGTGTACGAAACTTCGGAAGTATAGATCATTACATGGTGCCTGCAGCTAAAGAAGTGTGGAAAGCACTACGACACGCCCACGGGAGCACCTCGCTTTTCCCAAACGTACAGCGTTCGCTTGTCGATGAGCAAGTTTTGGAGTCTATCACCTTGTTTTCCGGTCGGTATCTGACTTCAGTCGAGGTACTGATCTGGCGAGCCTCGTCAGACAAAAAGCTGTCTCCAGCTCCGATTTTCGCAGAATTTTTCGCTGAGTGCCCGAATCTTACGTCTGTTGATTTGATGACCTCCCACCGGCAGGAGCACCAGGATTGGCTTCTCAAAGTTCTACCCTGCTGGCAAAACGTGGCCAGGTTCCATATATATAAAATGGCGCCTGAACTTCTACGAGCTCTTTCCCGACAATTTTCAGGCTCACTACGAGACCTTGCGTTCGGGCCAGACATCCCAGACGATTATATCTCTTCTTTTTTTCAGCTCTCACCAACGAATGTGCCTCTGTTTCAGGTGCTGGAACAAGTGAGCTTCAGCGGCTCATTTTCCAGCGCTATCGCAGTCGTCGATCATGTCACCGCCAGCAATGTTTTGCAAAAGTTAGAAATAGAAATTGTCACCCCAGGACCATTTCAAGGAGAAGACTGGCTCAAACTGCTCAAGTCGACCCAGAAGCATGCGCATTCCTTGAGTTTTCTCCATATCCAAGATGACGTAATAAACCCCAGTAACCCTGATGTAACAGTTTTTCCATTGCCAAGTGCCTTTGTGCTTGGATTTGCAAATAACTTCAAGATGCTTACCGAAGTCTACCTTGGACATTTCGGGGGCTACGCCATAGTTGATGAAGACCTCAAAATCTTAACGGAACAATTGCCTCGGCTAAAAGTATTCTCATTGTCCGATGCCGCACCCCCAGCACTCAACCGATATAAGAATACGATTGCGAGTCTCGTATACTTTGCACGGAATTGCCCCACTCTACGAAGGCTTACCCTTTCATTTGACGCGCGGGCAGACGGACTTCCTGAAATACTGGATTCTTTTGTTCGACCCTCAAAATTAACGGATCGTGATATTGTAGCCTCGCCCGTCGACCACCCACAGCTGATAGCGACGTTTCTTTCAAAGGTTTTCCCAAATCTAGAAAGTCTCTATTTCGCGAGCATGCCTGATTTCGGGGTTGGCCCCGAAATTGGAATGCACCTGTGGCCTACAATATGCGAGCTTTTACAAGTCGACCTAAAAGCTTCGGATCCTGGGCTTGCTCTGGACTACATGTAGATGACCAGTTTGATTTTTACTCTACAAACTTAAGATGGTTAAAATCACTTCACGAAGAAACCTAGAGTCGATACAATCACTGTCTGACCGCTTACCAGTGTAGTACTGAAAAGTGAAAGTTTGTTAACTATACCACACACGCGAGCAGACAAGAGGCTCCGATTCAAAGGTGGGCACGCGTACGGTAGCTAGCGAAGTTGGAAAGCTTACCCCCCACTTTCCGTTTGATTCCTTTTCTAGGAGCCAAATTCCTTCTGTCGAGGCAGCTGCAAACTTTAACAACTATACGTACTCCTTCTAGGAGATTGCTGTGGTAGCTGGAGTCCACTTATTATAAAACTTTGAATTTCATTCAATGAACGCGGTGAACAAGTAACAGGACAACACGTGTAAACAACGTACGCGTCCACTTAGACGCAAAGCCACGAGTTGATACATTCAACTCTTTTTTGCTCCCGATGGTCGCTACAACCACAGAACAAGTCAGTTTCGTTGAATAATTTGTTGGAAAAATAACTGAATATATTTTAGCTAACAGCACTAGCGGCGACTACCGTTAGTACGTTCTTTTACGCCTCGCCATCGCGACACACCTTTAGTTAACTCGGAATCTCTATGCTTATTGTAGTTGTCCATCCACTGGTCCTACTTTCTGTGACAGACCACCACGCTCGTATCAGCTCTAGAGGATCGCATAAGCGCGTAATTGGTGTTCTACTTGGCCAGGATAACGGCAAGACGATTAATGTCGCCAACTCATTCGGTATCCCATTCGAGGAGGATGAAAAGGATAGTAAAACGTGGTTTCTTGACCACAACTACATCGAAGGGATGTACGAGATGTTCAAAAAGGTGAATGGTGTGTAACCACGCCCTCAAACGAACATGTACACGAATGGCTGATTGTGGTTTTTGTGAACTATGCATAAAGCTAGGGAAAGAATGATCGGATGGTACCATACAGGACCCAAACTGCGAGCATCAGACCAGGAGATTAATGAGCTGTTCAAACGATTCGTTGCACGGCCGGTGATGGTCATTGTGGATGTGCGACCACATACAGTCGGTATACCGACCGACGCCTACTTTGCTGTAGAGGAAATAAAAGATGTTGGTCCTTATACACGGTCTGAGCATCTCGATAGCGATTGCTAATGGCGCTATAGGACGGCACAGAAACGAGAAAAACATTTCTCCACGTACCCTCCGCCATTGATGCCGAGGAAGCTGAAGAGATCGGAGTCGAACATTTGCTACGAGATATCAAAGACTCTACCACAACAACTCTCGCGACGCGAGTTGCCGAACAATTATCGTCACTGCGTGGCCTTCAATCCCGGCTTGGTGACATCCAAAAATACCTCGTGGAAGTCGCAGCAGGGACGATGCCAGTCAATCATCAAATTGTGTACCATCTGCAGGATGCGTTGAATCTACTTCCCGATTTGACGGACCCTATGACAACACAAAGTTTTACGGCAAGCACAAATGACGAAATGCTTGTCGTATATCTCAGCAGCTTGCTCCGCGCTGTGATAGCGTTGCACGGACTGGTGGATAACAAATCTCAGATTGGGCGAGCGGAGATGGAGGAGGCGAAGGAAAGAGAGAAGGAGAAGGAGAAGGAGAAAGAAAAGAAGACGGGAGCCAAGGATGGTAACGGCAAGGACAAGGACAAGGACAAGGATAAGAGTAAAGAGTCGACTAAAGCGGAGGAAGAAAACCAGAAGGGGCTTTAGAATTGCCTGCCCTCCGAATTCCACCAATAAGGAGCTGCCTTACTTTTCTTAACCCTTCCTTTGACATGCGCAGTCAAATTCCGCTCAAGCTGTTTGAGTCACTCTGTGTCATTTTAGAATAGCATCGTGACGGAAAGTAGCAACATGAGGAGGGCCACGCTGCCCTTCCCTGGTGCGGATCCGTTTGGGATATGAGTCGCGTGACTGTCATTACGTAACGTTACAATCTTTTTTTTTTACTCGAGCTTTCGCAAAAGCGCCCTTTGTCTTTCCACTGCCAGATTCCCATCAACAAAGTATGTGGCTTCATTTCTCGCTACATAACCCATTCTTCTTCATAATTCCAACTTCTGACTTTGATAGTCGTTCTACAGATTATAAAAAACTCCTAGTTAACTTGATCTCTCGAAAGAATGACGGGCGCCCGAGGTTGCTACAATTGTGGAGGCTGTGCGTGGTGTCTCCAATCTCTTATATCCTCCTCGTATCCCAGTAGAAGCAAGACAGTGCTTGTTGGCGTAGGGAGATCGGTTTTTTTTTGCCCGTTTCCTTGCAAAAACTCGTTACTTGAGTCTTTGACGCCCCCTCCCCTTCTATCCTTCTTGTATATTGCTGCGTATCATATCGTGCTGACAGGGCGTTGCTTCTGTTTTTCCTTTTCTTTGCCCTTTTCCATTGCGATAATGGACGGTTTACCGATGTCTGGAACCCGATCTCCTACATTCGCCACTCTTGTTTGTTTTTCAATCTTGACTGGATCGTAACTTTTCACTTGGGATGATTAATCCATACTGGCTCTCGAACTCGCATGAACCTTATACCGATCTTTCCACTCTTGAACTTTCAATCCTATATCCAGTCGGCCATCAAGCTGCCAACTGCCCCAAGGCCGGCACTCCTGTGTGGTAATATACATTTCCATTGCACATGATTCATATATGCTGATTTTGTTCCTGCGCTTAGTTATAACTGTGAGATCAATCCCCTTCGTGGGCATCGCCATATGAAATACTTTTCACTTAGGTGGAGGGGAAGGACATGTCTCTCGTGATTGTACTACGGAAGCCAAACCCAAGTCTTGCTACAAGTGTGGTCAAGAAGGTCATATTGTATGCAAAACCATTACTTTGTGATTCCGTTGACCCACAACTCAACCTGTATGCGCTCTAGTCTCGCGACTGCCCTGACGCTTCCTCTGGTGGCGGAGGCGGTGGTTTTTCGAGTTCAAACGCTGAATGTTACCGATGTGGCAAGGTTGGACATATTGCGCGGCTTTGTACCGAGGCCCCGAGCAACAACAATAGCTATGGTGGAGGAGGAGGAGGATTTGGTGGCGGTGGTTCCCAGAAGACTTGGTTTGTTCTCTTCTTATAATGCTCATAATCGCTGTGATGTCTTACGAACTTGTGCAGCTATACATGTGGTGGTGTTGGTCATTTGTCTCGCGACTGTGTGCAGGGATCCAAATGTTACAATTGCAATGGCGTGGTAAGTTGCCTTTGCTTCAACCAAGATTTACATATTGCGATGGTGATCGTTCTGATTTTGTTCAATCCCGTAGGGACATATCAGTAAGGATTGCCCTCAAGCTTCGAAACGCAAATGTTACACTTGCGGTCAAGAAGGGTCAGTGGAACTTTCTCGTTCTCACCACTTTGAATTGTTAATCGAATTGCCACTCCAGTCACCTCTCTCGTGATTGCCCTGACGCTGGATCCGCCGCTGCCTAAAACTGTGCTACGCTACTGCAGACCGTATTCACCGTACTTTGTATCCTTTTATACTCGTTCTTGTTCATATGCTAGTTAGCGAAAATCGATTGTCCGTGTTTGCTTCCCTTTTCGCGACCTGGTTGCGGGTGTGAAAGACGAATTTCGATTATTGAGCCTCAGAGAATATCCAACAAGCTTGCCGTTTTGAACATATTGAGCAGAAAGCAATCTAGGATCGTTTCTTCTGTATTCTTTGAGCGCTATTCTAACCCCAAACCATAGCAACTCACATCTGATCCGACTGATGCTTTTCTGAACAGATCATCATCAGAGCCAATGTGCTGAGAACTAAAGACATATTGGATGGCCAGTGTGCCAGCGTGTAGTGTATACGGTGGGTAGACGATGAGCTGGTGTAGGACCCCCTGATACCAACGGCATCAAATAAGACCAGTAGCACTGTCTACATACATCAACTCCGGTGGTTAATCGACGAGACAAAGTGGCGTCGATGGTTTGATGCGGCTACTGAAACCTGGAGAAAAGGGTTGAGGACTGATATATGGTGCGCATCCGTACCAGGCCCGGCTATTAGACAATGCGGTCGCATAGCCAATGTATGTATATGGCGAACTGTGCCTTCGAGGGAAGTTAAAATGCAGGGGGTTACGGCTCGTTGCGGGCCACGGTGTCAAACCAGTCCATTGGCATTCAAATGCAGAACGATGAGGATATAACGGCGGCAGCCCGATCAAGTGGGTATGAACAATGCATATAAAACATGAAATCGGGTGCTCAGCCTGTTTTTTTTCTGATAATCTGGGTTAGGATCAAGCCAATATCCTCGGTAACACAAACCGGAAAGACATGCAATCAGCGAAGTTGAAAAACCGCGATTTGACCTTTTCGGCTCTGGTTAGAACAAATCCAAGGGATGACTGACAATGTGATGTTACTAATGACGGACAATCGCAGCATATTGACATGGAACAAGAGCAGCGCAGGGTCATCATGGACAACTTTTGGGCTAGATCCTTCTGGATACTGCTAACGACAGACTTGCTAGCCCGTGAAATTGACGTTCAAAAGATTCCCCTGGTCGTAAACTATGATTTCCCCACCAACAAGGAGAACTATATTCACCGCGTCGGGCGTGGAAGTCGTTCTGGGAGAAAAGGCGTTGCCATTAACTTCATAACCTCTGATGACGTTAAAACGCTTAGGGAAATCGAACGTGCGCCGCTCTGCTCGCTCGACGACTGTATTACGGTCAAAGTTTGATATCGCGTGCTATAGATTTCTATCACATTCGGATTGATGACCTGCCATTGAACGTAGAGTGAGTTATGACTGCGTTTAGGACTTCAACCCGTCAACAATATCTCCTTTCTAGATGTCTATTTTAATCCTGTTGACATGACGTTATTTTTCCATGTCATGCTGCTCAAGACCTCGGAGATGATGACAAACTTCAAACTCGAGTCGAATGTGAGCACCAGTACATCTATTGTTGTTTTGCTCGCTCAAAAGACAACGTTTTCTTGTGATAGAAAAATGCTTAGACTCTTACTGTGAATGAATATCCCTTTTGGGCAACTGTCAACGGCCGCGTTCCGGTTCGCTTCTGCGCGAGAATTTGAGAACATTAAGACGTTTTTACGCTCGGTGCTAGCGGACTCGGAATGGGTCGCCGTCAGGTACGCGCGCAAAGAATCACCGAGAACTGGAGCAGCCCGATATATATAGAACACCCGCGGTTCTCATTCAGCACTGTGGGCGAGTCGAAAGATATTCACACGCTGTTCTCCACTTCCTCGGATCTCCTACTAACCTCCTGCTCAATCGGATTGTCTCTACGTAGGCCCGGGTAGCAGCCTCAGCGGCTATGTCAAGCGTAAATACGCGTCGCTTCGCGCTGAAAAAGCCTATGAAGACGGATGGCAACTTCTGGTGTATATAAAGCGGCTTATCAGCATATTTTGCAATTTCTCTGTGGGGGAAAATGCATCCTAAAGCTACTACACTGACAGCTTATGTACTCGGTCTCCTTTGTAAGTTGTGCTCTCCTGAATGGTCCACTCGCTGATCGCTCATTCACACTAGTGGTCAGTGTGTCACAGGTTGTCAGCGCGGCCAATCCTCGGAACTGGGAAGGGCCTCAAAATGTTCCTTCCGCTGACAATCGTGCCGTAAACTGGTGGTATGCTTCTCAGCCATATCCTGCATACTTTTTAGTGGAATGACGCCCAATGAAGAGGATGAACCGTGGGTAAAAGTAATTATGAGCTCCGGGTGCATCCGAACAACCCAAACGTGTTTTTCCCAATTTTCCCGCCGTACTCGTTGCCATTTAATTCTCCTCAGTCTCGACCTCCGCACTAGTGATGCAAGCTGCTCTCCGCCTGGCGCGCCATCGTGCACCTCTTCGCGTCTGTGCAGTTCGCCATCTCGCAACAACTGCAAATCCAACTCACGTCGCGGGCGCAACATCCACCGTTACCCCCACCTCCGCTGCCAAGTCCGCTGCTCCCATCCCTCTCTCTAATGTTGAGGCCCAGTGGGAAAAAATGACCAGTGAGGAAAAGTCTTCTGTTCAAGAACAACTAGAGGAGCTCCAGAAGAGGGACTGGAAAACTCTGTCAATTGACGAGAAGAAGGCTGGTAAGTTTCTTACTACTTTTTTTGGACCTTTGACGGACTATTGGGGCTGATCCGTCGTCTTTTACTTCTTATGCAGCATACTATGTGGCTTTTGGACCTCATGGGCCCCGTACACCCGCGTCTCAACCTGGTGATGGGGTTAAAATCTTCTTCTGGACTATGGCCCTCATCGCCGCTGCTGGAGGTCTTTTTACTATTACTCGTAGTCTGAGTGCGTATCTCTTATGTTTATTGTATATCTTGCGCGGCGCCTAAAAACGGGGTCATTTTTAAGGCGCACCACCACCGAGGACGCTCACAAAAGAGTGGGAGGAAGAGACCAACAAACGTGCGTTGGAGATGAAGCTCAATCCCATTACCGGTGAGGCCTTTTATTGTTCAAAGCGGACGAAGAACGGTCATGACATCTGATGCACATGTTCTTTTTTCCACGTTTACCAGGTATCTCATCAGAGGACTATAAAGGCAAAGGATTCGTGCAGAGCAGCAAATAGATTTCGTTCTAGCCTTCCGTCGCGTCGCAGGGAACGAACGAAAATGAAACACAATCTTCTATTCGCATATTACTATTCTATACCTCCATCGTGCTGCAACTGCTTTCCGCTCACCCCGCCGTTTTTTTTTTCCTCTGCAAACTGTTGTTGCACACCGTAGAAGGATGCACTGCCCCGGCCTTGCCGATTCAGCGTGTCTTTACAATGATAAATCAAATAATTCACCAAAAGATCCTAACGTCATTCTTTTTCCTACCGAACAGCAGGTATTTCGTCATCTGGAAGATTTTGTTCAATATGTCCGGACAATTTGTCAATTAGTGCGAAGATCCGGATCGTAAACTGTAAATTGACGTCCAAACACGTCGTTGTGTTCCGTCGCGCGCTCTTCGCCCGTCATGATTGTTTTCTTATTCCTGGTCTCCTTGTTTTGTTGATCGACGGCGAAAACTCATCACTTTGAAAAAAGTGTCACGCAATGTCAAACGTCCGGCTAAAACCGACTATATTCCACCCATGACATTGTGTATGCGTGATGACCATTTTGATTAGATCATGAGGAAAAAATTGTCTTGCAGTTGGGAAATTTTGGATAGCATGCTTGAAGCTGTGACCTCC
>JABCKL010016777.1:10511-21400 GCA_018851305.1 Calocybe cyanea | reverse complement strand
AAACAAAGGACGTTAGCTTAAGTACTAAAGCCGGATACCACAATTAACACATTACACTAGGCGTTGCATCCACCAATCGGGCTTAACATTGTTACCCTACAATCAAAGGCTTGGGACTGTGTTGGTCCGAAATCTAGATTATAATTTGCCGGTCTCGGGCTCGAGGAAGCTCACTTTTGTCGGTTGTCATGCCAGTATAACCTCAGCGCCGATGGGATAGGATACACGTTAAAAGGTTTTGAACGCTATTCGTCTGCGAGGCTCAAGCAAGCATATTGGCACCGCTTACTCCGTCACGAAGTTGTCGCCTACCATGTCAAAAAATTGGTCATTGCCTAATTACGGTTTGAGCTTGCCAGCGCGTTTAGGCTGGCTGGCTTGCGTTCGGTTCGATATACATGGATTTCTGTAAAAGCATCTGTCAACCCCGCTGTCCTTCCGCTCTGCTGTGGCCTGATTCTCGGCGGTGACACCTTGGATCATCGTACACCTCCTGTACATGTGCTGTGGAACAGTCTTCCGTTTTTGCTTGCCAAGAAGCGGTCTTCTATTGATAATCTGTCGCTCAAAGCACACGGTAGCATACGTAATGTGGCATGCAACACCTCTGACCCACTCCAGAAATAGCTGACTTCCGGACCGACAAGGTTTGTGGTTAAGCTTCCCAATAGATGACGTTAAGATTAACAAATGTTGTCGAAGCTTTTTTCCGGGGTCCCGCTCCTCTCATCTTTCATTGTTAATGATGTTGTTCGTAAACTAGTTCTCCGTCTGATGGTCAGAAATTCGTTTTTGGTCTGATTAGGAACGTGCGAAGAGGAGAAACGTTCCAGGTTTGATCATGAGGCAAGTTGAATTCATTCAGAAAGCGATCTACATGTTCACATCAATGATCAACATTATACCCCGCATCATTTTAACAGTGCCTGTCTGGAAGGGCTGTGTCACAATAAAGCTCTTCACCGTCAAGAATCAACACCGGATCCGTCCACCCGGGCGCTCCGAAGGAGTCCAAAGCAGCAAATTTCCCATTTTTTAGCGCTGAAAAGGCTGCTGACGTCACCCGTTTTAGATATAAACACACAGTTCAGTAAGGGTTCAGTGTGGCCCCTTTTGTGTCGGAACAAATGATCTGTTGGCCGCGGAGAGTTTAAATCAATGTTGTTACTCTAATACGAGGAACATCTGGGTTTCAACGACAATACTCCGTAGAGCCAATGTCAAGGCCGAAAATAATAGTTTCACTGACTGTCGGCGTCCTCTCTAACTTTATGGACGACCACATGAGGAAAAGGCTCAATGTATCCAAATTCGGATGGATGACATTGGCAGACGGTAAACTCTTTGAAACCTCACGACGAACACTCAAAGCGAGTACACACACATATATATATTGACAAATTTAACCGCTGGTTGATTCGTTAAAACGCTATTCGGGCCTTCGGCAGCCATGTCGCGTCCATGTCTTATATGTTTTACTCAGAGGGGCAATCCTCCGTCACATCACGCAATAAGTAGAGCCGACGAATATTCTTGAAGACAGAAAGTTGAGTCTAGAGTTCAGCGCCTTTGGTCTATCGTCAGAGATTCCAGTCTTCAATGCCGAGAATATTGTCAGGAATCGGTGAGTACGTAATATTCCGGTCTTGATCTACTGTACGTTGAAATTATAGGACGCGTGGGACTACCCAAGAGACTGTCAAATTAAGTGCTGCTGTCAACAACTGTATTCCATCTGACAAATGTCTCGTGATAGAGCTAAAACAGGTTTCTGGCCGTGAGTTTACCCACCGAAACGACTGGAATAAATTATTTTGGGCTTCAGATTGATTAAAACTCCAGCACGCTCGAATTCCGAAGGACACATCCACACCCAACACTGTCACGTATGCTACAAGCTCAACACCAAATCTATACACCGAGTATAATGGTCTGGCCTTCCATCCCACTGCCATAGATGTCGTAGGTGTGTTTCATCTTGACTATGCAGCAACATGCATTCTGGGTTTATTCCGGCCTTCAAGGGATGATTAGAGTATCCCGATCTGCCTTCAAAACGAGATGGTGAGTGACTTATCATCAAGGAACAAGACAACAACATTGTTCTTGTAACTGATTCACAAAGGATATGAAATCGAGAGGCATGTTGTTCACCTGCATATTGACTAGCCGCACAAAACTGTTGATGCTTGATGAATGCTACATGCTCGATACGGGTGCCGCTATCGCACCAGAAGTCGCAAGTTTTGGCACAATTACGGACCATCGACCAACGTCTGCCAACTTTTCTAGCTTGTAAGAAGGAAATTCAGACAGTTAAGAAGTATTTGACTGATAAAGGGTTAAGCGAACAATCTTAGGTAGGTCAATGTTCCAGGTCATGAGCTAGGCTATAGATCACCGCCACAAGGATCAGCGAACCTTCATAGTGTGCGAGCGGCTGGAGACCCGCCGCTTTTGCCATGGGAACTTTTACATTAACGGCACCTAGTAGCTCATGGCATGAGAATTCTGGCTGATGGCTATCATTGCGGTCAATGGGTTATACCCATTCTACCAAAAATTAATTCTGGACATCAAACGTTCCAATCCCCAACACGCTTTGCCAATGCTAGCCAAATACAATGTAAATCATCTGACAACACAGCACCTGTAACTTCAAGAACGAGACGCTTAGTACTAGGATGTGCGTATTAATTGTGCTGAGACAAGATATGGTCACACTCGCGTACATGACCAGGGTATGAGTGAATCCTGAGTCCTGACAGTCGTAGACTGAAAGGCGTCGGGGGCAGAAAAGCCCCCTGGACATCTGCTCGGGAACCTTCGTCCGATCAAAATATTAATGGGTTAATGCCACTAACGACCCTACAGATTTTGTAAATCAGGGGAGCCTGGATGCTCCAAGTATGTGAGGACCGCGGGATTCCATATATGCGATTATTAAGTACTTACCGGACTTCTGGAACAAGTCGTCATGCCGCTCACGGGACAGTGCTTCCGCCAGCTGAAGCGCCTAAGGTAGGCAGGCTCTCTTTTCTGGTAAAAGAAAGAGTCTGGTCACCCCAATCGTAAGTCTGAAACATATCCCACTCGGAACCCTTAAGAAAAAGAGTTAGTTAAAACTTAGTCTATCAGGGCGACTTACATCGGCCAAAGTACCCTAAGGTATAGCGGGGACTCGGAATTTCTGGAGGTTCATGAAATGATTGCATACTCTCATGCGTCGGCCAGCCTAAAACTGACTAGAAGTCAGAGCAAAAATCTGTATCTAAGTGTAGATGTCGTGTGAAATGCCCTTAAGAAGCAAAGAATCAGAATTCAGTTGATCATGACTACATGAATTAACAAGATAGCCGACCTCAACGCCATTAAAGACTGACCACAAAAGTGAGCTCGTAAATTCTGTAATTGTAGGAGTCAGTCAAAGTAGTCGAAAAGTGTCTTTCAAATGCTTCAACAGTTACGACTTACAACGACTTCAAGTATGTCTTTGAGTTTCGTGATGAGGCTCGCTGCGACGACGATCCCCCAGGTCAGGAAAGAGTTGGCCGACGACCTGATCATGACAGCGTAATTTGCTCTTATTTGGTCACGTGGTAAGATAAATCAGAGGATATGCACGGCAGTCACGGCCCGGATCGGTTATTTTGGTAACGGGGCTGATCACTGGCTGATCATTATCGTATGCTGCAATAATTTGCTTGTATTCAAGTATTTCAGTCTCTTCATTAAAAGGATAAGGTACAGTACGTATTCCTGTGATTACTTGTGAGCGCAATCTATAGAGATATTCACTGCATTTACATTGCGGTCAAAATACTGACCAGGTTTCCGTCAAAGACCTCGAAAACATCATGTCTGATACAGATTGTCGTGTATTACTTTTTAGAATTTACCAAAAATTCTCCGTAGGACCAAGTGCCTCACAAGGCACATCATTACGACGCCGATCATGACCATAGACCCTTGAACAACCGCCAATCAGAATGATGCATACATCAGGCTTCCAAACTAAGGAAGGAGACTGACCTGCATAGTATCCAACAACTTTGAAGCCACCGCTTGCTGTATTTATAGCACCAGATATCGGCGGGCCCGCAAGCGCACCCAAAGCAAATATACTCATAAACATCCCAACTCGTCTCCCAAGATCATCTGTCGCGCCCAACTCCATCATTGGGTTAGATAAGAGAGAAACATAAGCGCCAGAAGAGAACCTGCATTGTTGAGATGTTTAGAAACCAACTTTGATGATCGAAAAAAAGATGGGCAGGATGGGGGGTGGTGTGGGGAAGATAACGTACGTACCCATAAAGAACGACAACAGCGATGAGTGATGATTTCGATCGTGCAAATGGCCATGCGTACGTCAAGATGCCTGCGGAAGCGGTAAATGGGATCATGACGTTTGCGGGGCCTGAATAACATAATCAGGTATTGGTCAGTAACGGAGAAAAATGGGGGGGACCAGAAGATGATCAATTCGATGTCTGACCATAGTGATCCGCTAGGTTGCCTGCCGCAAAGCGGCCGAAAAGTGAACTGGCATTGGCGACGGCCACTAGGTAAAATGAGAGGGAGTCCGAGATTCCGAGTTCCAAAGCGCTGACGCTGACGTATGTGAGGACTGTTGTGACAAATGTCAATAATTTCCAACTATAAGAGTGGGAAACAAAAGTTTACCGGTATAGAGTCCGAGGAAGGTAAAGAAGGCAGATAAGCAATAAATCGTAAATGACGCATTCTTGAAAGCTTTGAGATTCAGCAATCCACCTTTAGCCTTCGTCGGAGGTAACCTCCGTCTCACTGTCTGGCGATCAAACTTTATCAGAACCAAGCGGAAAGGTGACCACCTGACAATCACAAACCAAGTTTGCACATCCGAGTACAACGAGAAGAATGAAACCGATTATACGCATCGTCCAACGAAACCTGTAGAGAAAAAGTTCATTCAAATGTAAAACATATCACTGATCAATTTGGCCCGTACCCAACAGCGGGGATCAGATTCTTAGCCGCTATAGGTAGGATCGTTCCGCCGATGGAAGATCCCACAGCTACGTATCCCATCGCAGTTCCTCGCCTGAGTTTGAACCAGTGAGCGATCACAGCTGTCGTCGGACCAAAGATTCCACCACATGCAAACTGCCAGATAAATTGATAGGAGGGGGCTTTTTTTTAGTTCTCATCATCGCCTTCTTCTTGAAAAGGATGCACTTACCCCTATCACAATGCCTTGACACAGCAGAAACTGCCAGTATTCTTTACATTCTGCGACAAGAAACGTGGCTGTTACAAGGAGGGCGCTGGACGTGAGGAATATTGATCTGAAGTAGCCCAAGTCAAACAGCCGGCCAACTAGGATGCCTGGAAGGAAGATCAAGGAGTACTGTAATTGTAAATTTGTCAGTATAAAATGCCAGCTTCCAGCTCGGGAGAAAGCGGTAAAAACTGTCGCACCTGAATTGAGCCGATCCATGCGCTTAGGGCAGAATAGCCGAAGCTTGAGTAAGGTGTATGTGAAAGCAAGGTAGAGCTTACATATCAGATGGCGGTCTATCTTTCAACAGTGTTTGTTGGTAATGGGCCTGAAATGTCTATATATGCGCATGTGATGAATGAGCGCTGGATGACGGCAAAGAAAAGCGAGAATGATTCTTACACCCCATGAATTGACAAATCCGAATCTTCAATGGAAAGAAAA
Organism: Calocybe cyanea; assembly: GCA_018851305.1. NCBI lineage: Eukaryota > Fungi > Basidiomycota > Agaricomycetes > Agaricales > Lyophyllaceae > Calocybe > Calocybe cyanea. Next base: position 15,693 of record JABCKL010016777.1, on the reverse strand, counting down.
AATGTTAGTCAGATGAACATTGAAATCATAACGCCAATCGACCGGCACATCTTCTAGGATCGCGCCGTCTGAATAGTTTATGCCCGGCACGCCCACGAGCCGAAGGGCGGTTTGTGCCTGAGACATAAAAAAATCCCCCGTCCAATGGAAAATGACATATCGCGGGTAACGGAGACGTACGTTGAAAAGGTGTTACACATTGCCTGAGGGTGGGGTTTTGGAAAGGGTAGCGAGGTGACAGGTAGAGGGGGGGTTGAAAAGATGCAAAAAAGTTAGCTGAAAAGCGTCAAAGTTGCTCAGGGGCGGAAAGAACACGCACCCCAATAACTACCAACCAAGCGCGCCAGCCGCCATCGGGAAAGTTTGGGTCCAGATGAGTTGCTTTATAGGAAGGAGGTATGTCTTTTGTGGTTGGAACTTGGTCATCTGGTTCGTGCTTGATATCGCTGTCGATTGGTTCCCCTAATATCGTTGATGTTCGCGTTACTTCGTCATCTGCAAATGCAGGTAGGGCTTGATTGGCGCTAGTGCTAGGCGTTTCTGACATGGAAACAAGGGATGGAAAGTTGAACAGGGAAAAGAAAAGAGATGATTCGGGGATGGATGAATGACGGGTGTGAGGGGGGAGAGGAGATGTAAGGCAGGCTATTTGAAGAACATGGGAAAGCACGAGACACTCAGGCCGCGTCGCAAAAGATAGTATCAATCAATTTTCAGATTTACCCCCAGCGAGATGACAAGGGGAAGGGGGGGCCACAAAGCCATACCTGTCTCCTTACATAACAAAAGTCGCTTCTGCTGCCGGCACAGTGATCTCCCGCTTACGCCAACTTGTTACAACTCGTGGAGGCAAAGACGGGGGCCAACTAGATTACAAGGATGGGTATCGGAACACCGAGCTTGGGTCATAGAAAATCCAGAAGCTAGTTATTCTTGGACATTTCGGAACAAAGGAAAAGCGAGGGGGGGGGACTTTGATGGGAATAACTTGGGTTTGCATTGTGGGCGGCAAAAGAGCATGCGTTTGGCGCAGTTTCATGAGTAAAACTGAAACGCCACTAAACGCGATTAACCATCCCACCCAGGTTTTGCTGTGACTGTTCGTCGAAGGCCATTGCCGCTGTGGATAAAAATCTAGAAGTCCGTTCCGCTGAGACGGATCGGAAAAAGGCCAGCAGATCCATATAGCTCGATCGATTCGTAATACGCAAGCGAGTTAATAAGGGAGCCCAACTAATCACAAAAGAGAGCTCGTGGTGCAGTTTTCTCTGATGGTTTAGCCGTCTCATACAAGGGTACACGGAGGTAAAGGGAAGTGAAATTGTGGCTCAAGGTGTAAAATGATGGCAGGGGACGCAAATGAATGAACGATCAACTCTCAATCAGTTCAGGCTTTATTCATTTTAGCAAAGCCCTGACGCCGAATGGGGTGGGATGAAGGGTGCCCAAGCAATTGCTTAATTGCGTCCTTGGCAGTTACTGTTTGATGAGTTAAGATGACTTGTGTTGTCTAAGTTCTGCCGTGATGAGATATAGAACTATACTACACAGAGCCTAGGCCGTGCTCTTGACCTGAAGGCAAAGCTTCTAGCGGGATACAGGGGGGACTAAGAGGTGAGGTAAAGTGACATGCAGATAAGATAAGATAAAACAACTATAGACTGAGCCCCTCTCATAAAGTACTAAGCTCTCACCTCCTTTTTATATAATTATACTTCACTGAGAAGTGCTATGGTTATAGAAAGAGCAATGAGCTGTACATGCAGTCCAAGTCCTCTTTATTAAGAGGTTGAAGATAAGATAAGATCCATATAGATTTGTTCCTGTTTACTAATCCCTTTTTCGGATGTAAAAAATTGTTCAGCACTTGTTTTTCTCACACAGGCGTAACCGCGACCTCGAAATCCATCGATCAGCTCCGCGAGTATCGTAATTCATGGCATTCGGTACGCTTTAAAACAAATCCTATTTCAATTTAAAAGGACGATTCAACTTACCAAATCTTGGATCTTCTTTAGGAGCATCTGGTGGACGCGGTGGATTTGGTGGACGGGGAGGGATTGAAAAGGGAGGGCGAGGCGGATTCAGAGGTGGTGATCGCGGTGGACGCGGTGGCGGACGTGGCGGCGGAAGAGGCGGAGGACGTGGCAAGTTCCCAAATTGATTTCCCCACCCCCCCAATAACAGTTGTAACTGACCATCGCCGTGTTTTTCCATTCTTAGGTGGGCCTATGCGTGGTGGCGGAGCTCCTCGCGGTGCTCGAGGTGGACGTGGCGGTGGAGGAGGACGTGGAGGAGGACGTGGAGGTGCAAGAGGAGGGAGAGGTGGTGCTAGAGGTGGTTCTAATACCGTGCTTGAGCCACACAGACATGCTGGAGTTTTCGTCGCTAAGGGTAAAGATCACATGCTAGTGACCAAAAATCTCGTTCCCGGAGAGTCGGTCTATGGTGAAAAAAGAATATCTGTTGATGGCGGCGTCGAGGGCACGAAAACTGAATACCGGGTGTGGAACCCTTTCCGTTCGAAACTGGCTGCTGGTGTGCTTGGTGGTTTGGATGATATCTTCATCAAACCTGGTGCAAAAGTGCTTTATCTTGGAGCTGCTAGTGGCACGAGTGTTAGCCATGTCGCAGATATCGTTGGACCAGTGAGTTATCTGATATGTTAGTCGTTGGATAAGTCATTGACGTTGGAATGAAATCTTTTTTTACAATCATAGGAAGGCGTTGTTTATGCTGTCGAATTTTCTGCTCGGTCCGGTCGTGATCTTATCAACATGGCCCAAAAACGGACAAACGTTATTCGTATGTTTTCGCCTCTGGAACTTTCCTACATTGCCTTCACTTTGTATCACAGCAATTGTCGAAGATGCCCGATTGCCAAATAGATATCGAATGCTTCTATCAACAGTAGACGTCATCTTCGCCGATGTCGCGCAGCCTGACCAGGCACGCATTGTAACTCTTAATGCTCAGAGCTTCCTGAAGGATGAAGGCCACGTCGTTATCTCGATCAAAGCCAGCTGTATAGATTCAACAGTTCCTCCTGAAACAGTTTTCGCATCAGAGGTCCAAACGTTGAAGGAAAATCAGTTCAAGCCACTTGAACAGGTAACACTAGAACCTTACGAACGGGATCACGCGATGGTTTCCGGTACGTCTTCTTCCTTGGTTTGTTCATGGTTCTTAAACTCATTGTATACTATAGCTGTGTACCAGCGGCACGTAAAAAGCAAATAACACTCTTTTCTCTTGATTTGTTGGTTCCGTATGCTGAATATTTGGTATCCACATGTATTTCTCGTCTAACTATTAAAAAATATTTCATCTGTCTCTTGCTTTCCGTATACACATCAATTACATCGATTCTACCGAGAACATCAGCCACGCTGTTTTGCTAGATCAACCTGTCAAGCTTTATCAAGGGAGGCATTGAGGCCGTGTTCTTGACGTGGCAGAGTGGTCATGTGCCTTACGCAGTCCACTGAGTGGTTTCAAAAAAGTTACATTCTAGCCACCATCGTGCTGCCTGTTTAGCTCGTCTCTAGCGGCCATTGCGCCCCCCCACTTATAACCGTTCGTATTCCGGCTGATGAGACCGTCTGAAGTCGTGGTGGATTTTGGGACAGAACCTGACTCTCCCCCACGCACCTCTACCGATTTTGAAGAAATTTCATACCCCGCAAATCACTGGACGGCGACTCCTAGACGTGACGAAATTCCACTACATTATATGACAGAAGAAAAAGCTCGTCGAAGGACAGGAAGAGGAGCTCATGAGGTGGCCGATGTCTATGAAAGCTATAGCGAGAAAGAGCCATATGATGACGGCAAAGACGTTTACAACAAATATAAATCCAATAAGAGTCGCCTTGTCGGGAGTGGACGTATGCCTCAGCCACCTGCACCTCCTGCAACAAGTATAGTACGTTTTTTTTAAGCGATCATTTACTTTTTAACCCCCCCCCCCCCCCCCCGCGTCATGCGATCTCGCTAATAACCGCGGTACCTTTTACAGAAAGAATTCCTCCTCCAAAACCTCGAGCACATCCCTCCTGTCATATATACCCTCCTTTCCTGCTGGATCTCCAGGTTCATCCTCCTGGACTCCATGTTACTTTTCTTTACGTTCCTCACCGTCTTTTGCCTCTCGAAATTCCATAACCAACAATACCAGTATGCTACAAAAGAGTATCTGCACTGGCGCGCGCTGACGCATGATTCAGGTCATTTTCTATTGATTGGTGGATATGGTTATTCATGACTGGCATCTCTATTGGCCTAGTGACAAGGTATTATTTTGGCCGATTATTTGTGACAACTATTACTGATGAATTTCGCCAGCGTCAAGATGATTGGTCTTTTCGTTACTGCCCTAGTCGGCCTCTACACGATCGAAGATCTGTGGGATAAATTTGGGGACCTAAAGATGTCCTGGGTACGTAGACTCGTTGACCTTTATCAACGGATGTCGTTTGAACAAGCAATCTAGCACGACCAAGCTAAGCACTGGGGAGCTCGCATCGTTGGGTTCATTATAGTTCCTATCCTCGTCTTCATGGCGTCGTTCAAGATTCATTTCATGATCTTGAACCACAGCGGTCCGGGAGATGCGCAGATGAGCTCACTATTCCAGGCTAACCTCGTCGGCAATGATTTCTCTAGAAACCCTCTAGGTCTGACTGCTCTTCTCTCATCATTTTGAGCAAGTCTTATTGACGCACGGGTATATAGATATTGCTTATGGATCTAAAGTCACGCTGAAGAATGTAGGATATGGTGGAGGTCTGTTGCACTCGCACGTACAAACCTTCCCTGTCGGCTCCAGCCAACAGCAAGTTACATGCTATCATTACAAGGATGAGAACAATCACTGGGTCGTCGCTCCCCGATGGGATGAACCTGTATACAACCCAAACGATGACTTGAGATATTTGAAACACGGCGATGTCATTCGATTGACTCATGTTCCAACTTCGCGTAATCTTCATTCACACACGGTAGTTGCACCCGTCACCAAACTCCACTATGAAGTTTCGTGTTACGGCAATTCCACTATTGGCGATCACGGCGATCACTGGCAGGTCGAAGTCGTGGATGATATCAAGAGAGGCAAGAAGGTTGACAGGATCCATTCTTTGACAACGCGGCTAAGGTTCAAACACAAACAACTCGGATGCTA
>JABCKL010016776.1:8429-49935 GCA_018851305.1 Calocybe cyanea | reverse complement strand
ATTTATGTTTTGAATCTTGAAAACAGTTTGGGAGGTTTGAAGCGTCAAAAATTTGCCCTATTGATGCACATACTTGGATTTTACTTATTCCCAATAAGAAATCTGACACCTTCTCCATCGGCTACGCCAATCGTCTGTGCTCTCGCAGTTTTGCTGAGAGTAGCGATGGCTTTGCGCAACAGTAATATAGGTAAACCTGTTAGCTCTGACTCGACAGGCGGATCCGTGATATCATAGAATGTCAGAATCGTATTCATTTGTCCAGTAGCTATCGCCTAAAAAGGTCTCAATTTCAGTTAGGAGTTTAGTATGCACGTTACATACCCATGCATGCAACGTTTCGGCCCAATCGTCTGGGGTGCGCCAGTAGAGCAATACCGATCTCGTTTGTTTCGGAGGGTCATACACCGCTACCTCTTTTGCAGCCATCACAGACATTATGTGTGATAGATAAGAAGGTAGAATCTTTCCTTATAACAAGTCAAAGTCTGGAAGCCGTAGCCGCGGTTGGAGCATACGGTTGATGCGCTCATTGCGCAGTATTTCATCCCACTCATTCCCAGCAGTCTCCGAATCCTCGACTCTCAAAGTAAACAGTCGTTTACTTCGCGCATATGCTAAAATTAGATGAATCCAATGATCAACAGCGATGGCGTCCGTCACTGAATTAGGCTGCTGGCTAATCAGAACCGTGAGGTGATGATTACACAAGAAGAGGATGGGTAAATGTTAGAAAACTAACGTGAAAAAAGGAGGTGCAGAATGTAAGGATGGTAAGATGAAACCTGGAGAAGGAATGAAACTGCCAATCTCGAAAATAGCTATCGTTCCACGAACCCGACGAGGTGGTGTGTGTTGAGAGCATCGGCGGATTCCGAATCTCCGACTTGGTTGGTGCCTGATCGACATCACGCAAACATACATAACGGGCCGCCAGGCCCCCCTCGTTCCGGCATAATCACCCGTCGAAAGCGTCCTATTATCAGCTGTTCAGAGCAATAGAATCTTGCTGCAAGAATGGTTATAAAGTCTGAAATCTTTACTTACACTTCAGCTTTTGAAACTTCTGAACATGCTGACAACGCTCTACACAGTCTTGTTCTTTGCTATCTTCACCTATTGCAGATCTTATGATACTGATCTATTCAAGAGGAATTCTACAGGTCTAACAGACACCGTAACATGGGACTCTCGTTCTCTCTTCATATTTGGACAGAGAGTCTTCATTTTATCAGCAGAGGTTCATCCATGGAGGTTACCAGGAAATCCAGACCTGTGGGCGGATATCTTCCAGAAAGTTAAAGCAAATGGCTTCAACACGGTTTCTTTTTATGTCAATTGGGCTGTCCACTTTCCTACTCCCACAACAAACAACAGTCAGGGTGATTTTCAACAGGGAACGTATAGGGATATCCAGAGATTCATTGACGAAGCAAAGAAAGCGGGTCTTTGGCTTATAGCAAGGTGAGAAATGGTTTACCTTATTCTTGGCCTGTAACATATCTAGTATATAGACCTGGCCCCTATATCAGTGAGTAGACCCAGCTGAGAGTTTACCGCCCCATTGTGACCACGGAGAGCAGATGGCGAAACAACGGGCGGGGGTTTTCCGGGTTGGGTTGGCAATATTGCTGGTAGCCTTCGTACCGACAATCCGAGCTACAAGCAAGGTGGTCCTACTGTATATCTGGCTAGATAGCCGATGCACTCATGTTACCCATCCGCTCAGCATGGACCCCATACATGACAGCTATTTCCAAGATAATCGCAAGGAACCAAATTACAAGAGATGGCCCAAGTGAATCATGTCGCTTTCAACGAAGAGAGGCTTGTTCACACGTTGTATAGTTATTTTGGTTCAGGCAGAAAACGAATTCAGTGCAAGCGCTTCCCACAACATTTATATGCAAGATATCATTGATCTCTATCGCGCCAATGGGATTGTTGTCCGTAGGTTGATATGCCGTCAAATCTAAAGCAGGACTCCCATTTCACCGGTCTAGCAATTATCCACAATGACCAGCATGCTGGCCAAGCCGGAAACTTCTCCCCCGATCGCCCTGGGACTCATGTTGACATATACTGGTTAATCTCCCTTTGATTTATGCTTGGATGTCATACTGACTTTTTTCAAGTGGTGACTCTTATCCACAGGGCTCAAGCAGGTGGGCACAAGTTCAGGCCATTTATTATTCGGCACATAAGACGAATGCACCGAACAATCCTCTTTGCCTGGCTGAGGTAACCCCTGATCATTTCTTTCCTCATCGTTATCTTGAAATTTGACCAGTTTGGGGGTGGGTTTCTACTTGGGTGGGGCTCTGCGGCACGTGGCGGTACTGGCTATGAAAAGTTTTGTGGGTTCTCAACTAACACTCACGAAGAGCAAAGAGCAATATCCACTGATCCAATTTCAAGCGAGTGATTTGACAGATGCTAGTTATGGTATGTTGCTCATACTGCATGTATGTAGCATGCTTTTTTATCTACTCCCATAGAAAACGTTTTCTACAAGGACGCATAGTAGGTAAACTTTCATTTAGCACGCTTGTCCTTCAGAATCACCAGGCTGTCATTAGCTCTCAGACTGCAACTATTTTTAGTAAGTGACACCCTCAGATCTGCGCCTATGTTCAAGCAACTTCTTTTTAGACGTTTATAGTATGTGATTCTTCTACTCTGCAAGAAAACTACAACATAAAGGATAAAATATACGATATAGGACTTTTTCTCCGTGTATCCCGTGATCTCCCCGGTGCTATACTCATCGCTAACGGAACGAATTACACAACCTCGAACCTTATTCACACTGCAGAGCTACGGAATCTCGACACTGGAACTACTTTTTACATAACCAGGCAGGACGTTTCAGCGTAATAGGCGATCGCTTTTATCGTGATCTGCTCTTGATATAAATATTGCGTCGACAGGTCGACCGCTCTAGCTACAACGCGTATCACACTTGGTACATCTTTAGGTCCAAAAGTTGTCCCAAAGGTTGGTACCCTGACTTTCAACGGGCGTGAGAGCAAGATTCTGGTAACGGATTATGTCTTTGGAAATGCTGCGACTAGGATCCTCTACTCTACGGCTGAGTACGTACAGTCAAACTATCTTTGGCTGCCTTGTCTCATGCTGTGATAGAATCATGACCTGGTCCACGTAAATCATCTTTACAATACTTCGATACTCTTTGGATTTATTCAGGTTTTCAGCATAGAGCACACTGACTTTGTTGTCCTGTATGGGCCCAGGGGCCAGACGGGTGAAACGGCTTTGCTGTTTGCTACTATGCCCGAAATATCAATGCCTCCAGCTGTGGTGTCTAGTTATGTGAACGGCACTCTGACCTTGAACTACTCCTTCAATGGCTCCCAGTTCATTAGAGTCACGTCTGGCTCAAATATCATTGTCGTTATCATTTTGGATAAAGTAATCGCGAGCACATGGCATGCACCCCTCATCGCTGGTTCCGGGAAATTTGGTCAGTTTTTCTCCATAGGCACTAACCAGAGGTCAGCACCGATCCCAACTCAATCGGACAACGTCATACGTAACCTTTTTTGTAGTGTTCTCGTGGGGGGTCCGCACCTCGTACGAACTGCGGCTGTAACAGGGAGTACGCTCGCTTTGGTAAGCTTGTTCAAAACTCGGCTATGATATAAACGTAACATTCTTATGATAGACTGGGGATCTCAATGGAACAACTTCTATCGAATTTTTAGCCCCTTCGTCTGTGTCAGCCTTAACTTGGAATACTGTCCGCATACCTGTCACAAAAACCTCAAGAGGTTCATTCACTGCTGTCCTCAATGGACTTGCAAATATTACGCTCCCAGGCTTTGGGAACTGGAAAGTCTCTGGAAGGTGACCCATCTTCTTCGATTGTACGAGTCGTACTTAAAAGTTTGCAGCCTTCCAGAGGTTAATCCTGCCTTCGATGATTCTTCTTTTGTAACTGCAGATCAGAAAACAACAAACGTATGTGCCGTCACATAAGTTTATCTTGTCTGAAACTAACGTGTTTACTAGTATACCAATCTGCCTGTTATAGCAGGAGATCGTGTTTTGTATTCACAGCAATATGGGTTAGCAATTGTCCTTCCCCAATTTCCGTCTTCATTATCTCCTTCCCAATAGATTCTATGGGGGTAATTTGATCTTCCGAGGACACTTCACTGCCAGCGGCCAAGAGACGGCTATCGCTACGACGGTCCAATATGGATTTGCTGGAGCCTACTCCGCATGGTTCAATGGTGTATTTCTCGGTTCAAGCCAAGGAAATGCCACGGTTAGCCTCACCACGAATAGATGGCCTATTCCAGCCAATACCCTCCGACGTGGAGGAGATAATGTGTTTGTGGTTATTCAAGGTCAGTGCGATATACTTGGTCGAATATTGGGTGAATGGAACCCCTCTGACTGGTGGCGGTGTATCTGGCGCCGGGATCAATTTCTACAGGACGACATTCAATTTGGTACGCGCCTTGTCCCGTCACAATTAAGCTCAATGATCCTGAAGTCACATGTCAAGAGCATTCCTGTCGGAGTGGATCTTCCTGTTCGGCTCTCCATCACCCCTGGTCCTTTGACATCGAACTTCAGGATGCAGATTTATCTGAATGGGTGGCAGGTAGGGAAGTATATCAATAACATAGGGTAAGTTATGGCAACATGTATCCGTCTGTTCGGATCAGCATTGACCGCCTATGCCAGACCCCAAACACTCTTTGTTCTCCCAGCTGGGTAAGTAATTTATGAGGTTCCTCTGTATGACAGCGCTTTTACTATAACTGACTCATTGGATGAAGGGTACTGAGACGTCAGTCTGCAAATACTCTTGCATTGTCACTCTGGTCGTTGGACGGAACGGGTGCCTCCATTGCCAGTCTTCAGCTTGTGTCAGATGGGATGTTCTCAACTTCCCTAAACTTTGCGGATTACGTGACTCCAGATTATACAGCACAGCAGCATCTTCGTCCTGCTGCAAGATTCCTCGAGCCTATGTAAGGGAGAATTCGATCAATTATTCCAGCCTCTTGTGCAGGGAAATGTTGCCCTCGCGATCTCATGCTCCTGTTTTCGACGTTTGCTTCGGATATGTTTATCTTGTGTATAAAATAGCTCAATAAGCCCGTTGAGCTAGTTGGCTTATCCAGACTTCCAGAAATGAAAATACTTGAATTTAGTGTTGGTTTTCTGACGTGGCCAGACTCGTTTGAAACTGATCAAACATCCTATCTGGGATCGGTGTCAATCATCGTCACTTTGATCTTCTAGAAATGCAGAGATGCTCTTTAGGGCGCTACTCTTAAACCCAACCGGCAAGACACGTAAGGTAGATAGACTCGAATGATTGATTCGGACCTACTTTGCGCTTGACAGGCTTTTCGTCTCCATCGTTGTCATCCCCACTTTCTCCTTGATTTTGTTTGGCATCTCTAGTGGCAGACTTTTGTTGGGAACCTCGACTCAGCATAGATTGTTCGAAAGACTGGACGTCAGCTGCAAGCAATGTTTATAGGGAAGGTCAAAGGTGAAAGAACCACAAACCAAGTTCTTGAGCAAGTTCACGCTTCTGCTTTATTTTCTTGGCATGTTCCATGCTGAGCCTACCAGTCATGCCGAGTTCAGCTAGTATGCCTTTCAACTTCCCGATTTTCTGCGATGGCTTTGGGCAGTCTTGAAAAACCTTTGACCAGTTTTTACGTGCGCCACAAGCATTAACAAGTGACTAGTATAACCTCGTTAACAACACCTTTCATATAGTGAGGTCTTTCAGTTCTTACTTTCAGCCTTTTGATCGTCGCCTCGTCTCTGTTTAGTTCTTCCATACTCGAGTTCGCCTTTGGTAATTTCTCCTTGACTACTTTGGTAGAAGTCACCTATGAGATACGTAAGCATGACGGGACACAATAGATGGTGTAAAGAGTATGCAGCAACAATTCAGACCTTTACTTTAGAAGAGTTCGACTTCTCTTTTGATATAGAAGGTTGAGCCTCAATAAGTGAAAGAGGCATTTCAGGATCGCTTTGTTGTGTATTCTAGGACAAAATCAGATGGACAGAAGTATCCTGGACATTTTTTCTACAAGATAATACAATACCTTGTCTTCCCGAGATATCGACTTCTGGAATTGCATATTGCCACCTTGATCGTCCGCAGAGGCTAACTTCTGTCGTTTGTGGGGAGAGTTGGTGATTGAATCTTGTGCGAGAGGGCCTTCCTTGGGCTGCGGATCATCCTCCAAGTCTGAATCATCGATGAATTCCTGTGTGATAGCTTCAGCCGATACAGCATCATATCATCAAAAAGCTACGTACGGCAGACTTGTACACTTTAACAGCCTCGGCGCGCTTTCTTTTGCTTTTCGAGATCTCCTTATTAGCCTCCTTTCTGTTTTTGTCTTCTGAATCTGAGTCGCTGGAGCTAGCCCTTGGCATATCTAAACACGCAATTCATTCGCCTGCCAGCCGTTTCTTGAGTTGCGTGTTTTCTTTCTCCAAAACTTGGACTTTCCTTGTCGCATTGAGCATTTTGTCTGATAGCTGCCTCGCTCTCAGTGACACAGGACTTTGCTTGCCAAAATGCCACCATGGCGGCGTATTGAAAGCTGCGATGCTCCTCAGCGTTTGCAATTCTTCCTCACAAGCTGTTATAGTCTTCTCGGCGCTCTCGATAGCCTTATTGTTGATGTGTATCTCTTGAGATGCTTCAAAAATGTTATCTGGTACCAGCATTAGTGACTTTGTCATATCAATCAACGAGATAAGTTAGTCAAGATACCATTAACCAGCCGCTCAAAAACCCAGCGGAAGAGTGGTTTCCCTGGGCGTATCGTAGATGGGCGTCCTTTTGACGATAGGATACTGCTAATTGTAGCAATCCACTCAAGAGAATGAGCTTTACTAACCTTCATGCGTACCAATTGTTATAAACTCGGAATGTTCCATGTTTCGTAGAGGTGTCTCGTCTCCCTTGAATGGAAAATCTAACAGGACCTCGTAGTACGATACCTAGTTGTATGGCCGAGAAATATATTGTAGGTGTGAATCCATTTAAGACATACCTCTTCGTGTTTAGACAGCAGCTTAAATACGGTCCAAACTTGTTCTCGTGTCCACGGTAGACTTTGAGTATCAGCGTCATCACCAAATGCATTCTTTCGCAACTCCTCGACACTTCGAGTTATGATGTCTTCTACAGCGTCTTCTACTCGCTGACCGTTTAATACTTTATGTATCAACTAAATAATGGATCAGTTGTAAAACACAGCACGGGAAAGGTTGGGACAGAATGGCTTACGCTCTCAAGATCACTAGCACGTCCACCAAAGCGTTCAATATGTGTCATCTGCTCTGTAGAGAAGTTTGTCTCAAAGTCTGCATCGTTCAACTTTTGTTTTATAAATGAAACTGAGCTACGCGTGTCAGCGTCAGACAGTGCGATAGAAACAAGAGGTTTCGATTGTAGTGCTGCAAGGAGCGGTTAGACATTGATTAGATTTCATAGCTACACATACCTTTATGTAGATACTTAGAGTTCTCGCGGTTGTCGCTGACAACAATAACATGTGCAAGCTTTTGTCATCTATAAGATCGAGGCATAGTTCATGATCGAGGAGACAAAACATACTTGATTCTCGGCCAGCATTGCAGCCCACTGTGCGAATAGTGTTAATAGCTCTTCGCGATTTGAGCCAGTCTTGACGGCAAAGTTTCGCACGACAACAATAGGCAATGATCCTACAGCACCCATCTCCTCAGCAAACCTCTTCTTCCTCGCCGCATCCTCTCCATTCTGCTTCTCGTTTTGGTCCTCTGGATTGACTTGCGTTATCGCATCGTCTTCCGTCATCAACTCATCGCCGATGCCAAGTTCGCTCATCACGCCATTGCCCGCTACACAGTCTAGTCTTCCGTCGTGCCATGTTCCTCGCTGAATTTTATTGTGAAGCCTTTTCTCAGCGTCTCTGATTCTCCCCTCGTGTTCGCGTTGGCGTATCTCTCGTTTGGCAGCCGAAAGGTGGGAGGAGTTTACGTTCTTAAGGGCAGTCCCAACGATTGCTAAAATTTGTTGTAGTTGGTCATTCAGAGAGCTACTAAGACCACCTTATCGGGAGAAAAAATAATTAGTTTTCTAAAAGGGAAGATAACGATCCCGCCATACTCTTTTGCCCAATGACACCCACACTTGCCAGTGGAGAAAAGCAACAGTGTCTAAGTTGACGGAGTTAATCATTTTTCTGCGAATTTGCAGTGGTGGTGTTTCTCACTCGGTATATCTGACAGATAAGACTGGACAGAGCCAAAAGCCTCGCCCCTTTCTTTCCAAATATCATCAGTTGAGGACAGTCGGGTGTTACTTGCATGAACTGCGGGATAAAAGCGGTCGAGAGTATTCATATGTAGCCATTTGTAGAACCGATATTCTGACGAGTGATTAAGTTGCTTGGGTGAGTTACCGTGGAGAAATTTACTTTTATAGTCAAACCAATCCATCACTTTCCCTTGGATCATAAAAGACCGAAGAGGGTCGAAAATCTAGCACTGAGATTATATAGAGAGTGGAGTGGGGCGGAGAAGGCACAAACGGTATACGTGAGTGTGCCTAGCAGAAACACCAGAAGTGGTAGCATGATTTTAGGATGGCTTGACATCCAATCGCGGATAGCGTGGGCTTGGACTGGTCGTTCATAAGTAGTACGTAGACGTGTCATACTCATATCGTCAGCATCTGGTCTAGGGGAGATTTTGAGTCCATGGATTACGTTGCGCGCAATAGTAGCGGAGCGGAGACTGTTGTAAGTGATCTTAATCGAGCGAAGGTTTCCTGCAGGCACAGGGCCAGGCTGAGTAAGGTCCTGTATGCGACCATAATTCTGTGGAGAGGCGTCAGGAGACTCATAGGTATACTCAAGGACAGGATAAGAAGCGATACACGAAATAAGCTGTAAAGAGTTTGTTCGTGAACGTCGGAACCTTCGAACGCGACTTTAATGATCGGAGAGGCATAACGATTCATATCCTAGGACAAGCGTCAAACCGTCGGTCAAAAGAGAAAGACAACAATGCACCTCCTTCCACGGAGTTCCTTTCACTTGCCATATTTTACCCTCGTGAAGACCAAGCCAAGAAGGAAGGCCGCCATGCTTTGCTGCTTCCTGTGCTAGATGAGACTCAATAGTCCTGAGAGCATCTTTTGAATCGCTGGAACTGTAACTGAATTGAACAAAAACTCCTCCATCTTTGTGATACGGTTGAAGGGAAAGAACGTGAAAGTCGTGGGCCTTGATGGAGTCCAAGCGACCCCTAAGGGTATCGAGAAGGTGCTCCTCACGAAAAAGACCAATGTAGCGTCTAACGCTTCGAAAAAGTCAGAAAAGAAGATATGCATAGGTAAGTGAAGGTCAACAGACTCCCAACGCGCAATTTGAATGGGGAAAATTGAATCTATAAACAGCCAACCTTCGTGAGTCTTTGTTGTATGCTCGCTAGACAACGAAGTCTGGGGACTGGATATGGATGCAGTTTCTGAGTGTCTTTTATACTGCAGTTGCGGATAGAGGCGCCTGCATAGAGGTGAAGTGCGGGAGGCTGCAGACTGTGTTCCTAAAGTTGAAATCATGAGGCCCAGTCAGGAAAAGTCATGAACGTCATTGGTGCTAAAATGTTGATATTAAAAGGTGGTACACAGCAAAGGCAATTGATAGCATACAGTGCTGTACATACGATATATCGGAACTATTGCAGTGAGACGGGTTGTGCATGTGTCAATGATGATGGCCTTGAGCCAGTATGTGTATCTACTAGAAGCATTGTAGGTAATGATGCATGCTGGCCTTGAGCCAAGCAAACTTGATGCGATACAGTTGTTAGTCAGTGGTCAGTCGTAAATATTCCAGTCATAGATTGGGCCGATAGGGAGGCGTGGGGCCGGCGCAATGATAAAACAATACAAAATGGTGCCCACTTCAGCTGACGAAAGAGTTGAATGTTGCAGGACATGAGTGCCTGAGGTTGTGCCCAAGCAAGGCGTGGGAGAGACAGATTATGGCAAGAAAGCGAATTCAATATCACGGAGGTGGAGAACAAGTCCAGCGAAATCAGCGCGAGTAAAGAAAGGTAAAGTTGTACAGCACAATCACGAGGGTGCATATGCTATCGTTTGATACCACCTCTCCTGTTAGGAAGCTTCCGAATTTGTCGAGCGCCCGTCGGAAGGGTTTGTGCTGGGGCGGAACCGATGGTGAACAACGTTGGAGGAGCTCCTGCTGAGGCGCTGAAAGGCGATGTAGGCTGTTGCCCAAGTGTATTGCCACTGAAACTCCCGAAACCTCCAGGAGTTGCAGGCGGTGGCAGGCTCGTAGAGCTCCCTCCCGCAGGCGATGCGGGTTGGGATCCAAACGTGAATGAGGTATTAACCGGGGGAAGAGGTGCGCCGAAAGCAAAAGGTGCTGGCGATGATTGATTGAAATTTGATGGGCTGGTGGGAGTAGAACCAGGTTGAGGCTGCCCAAAAACACTGCTGGAGGAATTACGCGGACCACCAAAGGCAAAAGTGGGTTGTGTGCCAGTGTTAGAAATGGGAGAATTGCCAAACGAAAATGATCCAGAGGGGTTGGACTGATTGTCCGAGGGCGTGGACTGGCCGAATGTGAAAGTAGCCGAACTGGCGGTCGTTTGGACAAAACCACCGAAAGGTTTGTTTTCTGCGAGTTTGTGATCTTTTGCGAATGGGTTTGCAGAGGTAGACGAAGATCCAAACGAGAAAGGAGCCAAAGATTCTGAACTTTGAGCAGCCGGAGTCGATCCTGACGCGCTCAAACCAAAGGAGAACCCAGTGCCTAAAGTGGATTTCTCGAGGGGTTTGTTTACTTGCATGTCGCGCGTCGGACTTTCCTCCATGGTGACCTCTTGGTATTGACTTCTTGGGGGTGTTGATGGGCGCTCCGCGGTGGGCATCGGAGCCGTTTGTCCAAATACGAAAGATTTGTTGGAATTGTCGCTTGCATTACTACCATCTCCGCTAAATGAAAAGCTTATAGATGTGGGGGCAGTTGAAGTTGCAGCAGGTGTGACTGGTCCAAAAGAAAAGGGGGCAGTTTTTGGAGCTTCTGTCACAGAAGTAGTGGCAATAGCTTTTGGGGCAAAAAGGGTTTTTTGTTCAGTGCTAGTGTTGACGCTTGGGCCGCCAAAGACAAAGGGAGGTTTGGAGAACTCTTGCTTTGCGTTACCAAAGACAGGGGGGGGGTTACTGGGCTCTTGTTTCGCATCTTTGCTAGTATCCGAATTTCCGGAGAGAAAGGAAAAAGAAGTAGACTTTTGTTCTGCCGCTTTACTGCTGTCCACATTTGCGAACGAGAATCCACCACTACCAAAGGGAGATTTCGTTTGCTCACTCCGGGTAGAGGCGATTTCAAACGGCGCTTTTGAAGATTCCGTGGTTGAAGCTGGAGCAGCAAAGGAAAACGGCGCGGACGTAGGAGCGGATGTAGCTAACTTCGATGACTCACTAAAAGGTTCACCCGACTTGGAAGAATCGATGCTATACGATGGATCTTGGACGGGTGATGCCTTTGGCTGATCACCAAAAAGCCCGGGTGGCTTAGATGCGCCCCAAAGCGGTCCAAGTTGCGTAGATGAGGAAGCAATTACTGACGGGGTCCCTCCCGAACTTTCGATGCCAAGCGAGACAGGAGTCTCTGCTGTTTTCAAAGATGCGCTGGCCCGAGGTACGCCTTCTTGACTAGCGTGAGCTCCGATTGTCTGTTGGGGGGCTGGCATTGGCACTGGAGTAAAATTAGGTTGGCCAGTGTTTGAGGTTGTTTCATTGCTCGTGGTCGCAGTTGGACCAGATAAAGGGGGGAGACTTGGCATCAACTTGCTCCCATCTAACTTTCTGCTCTCGTCAATCCAAAGAGGGTTTTCAGCGTCTTTCGTGGGCACGGAAAAACTGGGTTGGCTCGTTGACGGCATGCCAAAAACAAAAGAGGCGGTCTTCGGAAGCTCAATAGGTTTTGTCAAGATTGACGAACTAGCGAAAAAGTTTGGAATGCCATTTGGAGTCGTGGAGGCCGAAACGGTAAGATTAGCCTCAGCCGGTTTAGTCGTCGTGTCATTAGCCTCTTTTCTTCCGGTTTCAGCTGTCACGGGGCCTTTTATCAGGCTTTGCATAGTGTTCACCTGCTGGACCGACAGTTCAGTGGGTGTGGCCATTGACTTCGCGAGGGAGAATGGGAGAGCTTGGATTGGGGGCTCTTTGGCATCGGATGAATCTATTTTGATAGGATTATTCTATGAGGGGGCATGATCAGCAGAAAGCGTAAAGAAAAGCAAGCAACTCGCCTCTTTGGCAAAACTGAAACCTTCAGGCACTTGGAAAACAGGCATACGTTTGGCAGCTTCGTCCAACGCTTCCCTCTCCTTTCTCTTTATATCCATCTCTTCATCTAATTCATCGATGTCTTCCATGCCATCTTCATCAAAGGCGGCAGAAAACTTGGCTTTCGTTGGTCGAGTGGGCCTAGTAATGTGGCCCCGTGCTTTTGTGCGACCAACTCGGAGAGAGGACTTTGGTATGCTGACTTCTGTGCTGGCGGCGAAGACATCTGCCTTGGGAAGGGGTGGAAGAGGAGGCACGGTGCTATCGGCCTTATCTATAGCCTTTTCGCTGTCGTCCATGAGATCTTCTGATGCGACCATCTTTTCCTCTGACTCGACCTCTTGTTTCCTTCTGGCCAATAACTTCTTCATCCCACCTTCACCGGCGTACGGCTTTGTGTCATTAACGACGGGTGCATCTTTGACACCACTGTTGGTACGTCCAAGGCGGTGGGTGCGTTTATCATCTTGCATTAAAACAAGTGGTGAGGTACGACGGGATTTAAATAGATCGGATGATGATGTCGATAAAGGAATATTGGTAGAACGAAGTCGAGTGGGAACTAGAGGGGTCTTGTAAATGTCCATCTCGTGTAGAGCTTTTTCGACGGGACTCTCGATGTGCGAACCTGAGATCGGTCAGGCAACAGAGTATATGCCAAAATCTGAAGGCTCACTGTGACTAGGACGTTCGTCACTGGGACCAAAAAGAAGAGAGCTATGTTGACGTGCTGGGGAACGAGTCTACAATTCAGGATAATCTCAGAGAATGAGTCGATCAGGTGGGAAAGCAAGACGCACGCTTCGAACAGACTCAGCCAGCGTCCCTAATGTGACAGAAGATTGTCTCGATAGTCCGCTTTGTGGAACTTTCTTCGGTGGACGAATAAAAGTGGGATTAGAACTAAGAGATGTGATGGGAGGAGGCTCTGATGTTTCTCGCGGTAGAGGTTGAGGTGTCAAGGACGTGTGCAGAGGAAAAGACGTGCGGTTTGATAGAGGAGGCATCGACATGT
Source organism: Calocybe cyanea (assembly GCA_018851305.1). Classification (NCBI taxonomy): domain Eukaryota; kingdom Fungi; phylum Basidiomycota; class Agaricomycetes; order Agaricales; family Lyophyllaceae; genus Calocybe; species Calocybe cyanea. The sequence continues at coordinate 36,535 of JABCKL010016776.1, read as the reverse complement.
CCCGGGTAACCCCTGTTACAGGCTTTCTCGAACCAATTGATACATCTCCATGACCAGGAATGGAGGCCATTGCATATGTTCTAGCTAAAGGGTGGGCAGGCGGATCGATGGAGGTCATACCATAGGTTCTGGACAAGGAGCGAGCTGGAGGATCAACAGACATGGTGCGCAAGGGTGTGCTGCCTCGAGGGAGGTTACTATTATTACTGGGAAAGTCGTATGATTTCGTGACAGAAGGCGAACGAGTGATAAATGGTTGGATTAAAGGACCGGAAGGTTGTTGCTGATGTTGCTGGAACATAGAACTAGGAGGATCGAGATAGCCATTGGATGCAGAAGTCAATGATTCATCTAATGGTGGGCTGTGCACTCTCATACGCTTATTGCGAGAGATCCTGTCATCTCCGCTGACACCAGGCTCTGCAGGAGCAATCGCGAGACGCCTTCGTTTGCCCTGCAAGTCCTTTGAGTCATCAAATTCATCTGTGTTAGTGAACCAGGATAAGGGAGTGGCCACTAAATTTTTAATCGCCCCAAAGAACGAGGAGTTGTGGCGAGCCAAAGGCTGGCGCTTCCTCAGAGGCCTTCGTCGTTGGTTAGGCGGCGAGCTCGAGGAGGCCATGTCAAAGAGCAAGACAAGAAGGAAATGTCACATCTTTCGTCACTTGTCACAAATGATGATGTGACAAGTGTTCGGATGCGAACCTGCCAGCAGTCCACGTCAACGAAATTGATGTTGAATTGAATATAATAAAATATGCCACTCAGCGCAGTACTTATGCATCTCTTTCGCTGATGAGCACACTCTTGCATTTCTTTATCAACTGCAAGCCACGTAGGAGACGCCAAGAGAGAGCCTTGAACTTACCCTGACCTGACACCGTTTGACTGCTTGATCAACAGTCATTGTCCTGATATATTATGAACTACAATTCTTGACCCTCGCTAAGCCCTATAACTCCCGCAATTTCCTTGGCTGGATAGCCATTTCCACGAACACCCTGGAAAGGTCCACCAATAACAGAATCGAATTAATTCCGGATCACTTGCCTGTCTATCAAGGAAGATGTGCCCGCGTGAAAGGGCTCATTTAACGCGTCTTTGTAAGGTACTAAGAGGCACAGGTCCCAGACGCGTTGTCTCCGAATAAAATGCTCTATAGCTAACGAATAATCTTAATTCAGACGTGTTTTCCCAACATACAGAGCTATAAAAGGGGGTGGGCTACAGCCTGTTTTCCAGCAGTTGTAGCTCAGCTCCAGCTTTCCCCTCGATCGCACTATACTCCGCTAGCTTTTCAACCATGCGCTTCCTTGTGCTATTCGCTATTGTCGCTGTTGGTATATCTGCTGTGCTCGCCACTCCTCTCAGTGCCGAGATTAATTTAGAAACCGTACTTGACACTGACTTGAGCGATTCAAACCGTTTTGGTGCTCCCAACGCCCCTTGGTCCCCTAATGCTCGCCCAGGGTGGTATTATGGCAGGCATCCAGAGCGCTATCCATACCTCAGGTGCCTTCGGGGGGTGCGAATGCTCATAAAGCACTTGTACTGAATACTAACACATCTAACAGTGGATCTGCAAGTTGCTTCGTTGGTTCCCTCACGCTATTCAATGCCCCAAACCACCTCACTTCCCTCCTAATCCTCCTACCTCGGACGGTTATAGACAGACGTTTGCAAATCTGACGGGAGCCACTCAAGCGGCGGATTACATGACGTTCGGCCTCGTCGATACTATTGCTGGTATGTAGAACACTACGTTATTTCATGTTTAACTGACTTTGGCCCAGATTGCAAAACCATGTGCAACTCCGTCACCGGTTGCAAATTTGTTAATAGTAAGCTACTCTGAATCTTCTGTTTTCTGCGACTAACAATTGATCAGCTTACCACGATGTCAATGGAAAGGTTAGCCAACCAATAATGAGTTCAATGTTACCTGACTTACTATTTCAACTGTGTAGGATGGTAGCACTAAGTTGACTTGCTCATTGTTCACTAACTGTCACAATGCATCGGATGCTACCAACACCGGTGGGCAGACGCAGCCTGACGGAAGCATCAATTTTATCAGGAATAGCGATGGCTGGTGCAAAAACTAGATTTACTAGTCTATGGATGATGCTCCTGTATACCCTAGTTTACTTAGTAGGTGGTGTTCAGCGCTTCAGCCTTTAATGCCAAGTTGTTATTTTTGAAAAACAATGCCATACATTTGTTCAGTTGCTTTCTGAAAATACGATAACATAGTTGTACGGTAATAACCTCAATCACGATGGCATTGGAGAATCCTACGCATCTCCTTTCTCTCAAGGTCATGCGCGTCTCTGTGCGTCAATGGATAACTCGTTGAGAGATGCTGTGCCTCTGAACTTGCCAGTAGAGACCAGAATTGGCAAGCGCATGGCAGCCTTTCTACTCAAGCTCACCATCTTTCTCGGTAGGTCCTTTAAACTGCATTCCACACATACATTCTAAAATATCACAGGCCCACTCCACAGCATCAATCCTTTCGCTGCAAGGTACCTCACCCCTCCCAGGGCACCCAAAAACTCTGAGAGATCTCACACACGCATTGGAACTCCTTACACTTCCTTCTTCGTTTGGATCTATACAACTTGGTGAAACTTTCTCCAGCTGCTTATGCGTCAACAATGAAGTAGAGTAAACTTGCCGCAAAAGATACTTTTGAGAGCATTGTTCATCATGAAATCAAAGAGCTAGGTCAACATGTCTTAGCTTGTGCTGTCACTTACAGATTACCTTCCGATGTTCAACAACAAACGAATTCTGGGGAGCACACAGAAGATCCAAGCTTGCAAACACTTCGAAAGTTTTACAAGTTTGCCGTAACGTTCTTCCTCTGCTGATTTATAAATTAGAGCTCAGATTTTTCTAGGTCACGAACCCTTTGTCAGTCAAGACGAAAGTTCACCTTCCAAGATCGCCTTCTGCACTCATGTCACCCCAGGAGAGAGATAAGGTGTTTCTTGAAGTGCACATCCAGAATTTGACTCAAGAAGCTATGCACTTTGAACGAGTGCACCTTGAGTGTGTCGCAGGATGGGACGCAGTGGATGTGAATGCGGCTGGTGAGGCTGAAGAAGGCACTCGGGGCCTTTTTTTGGGCTCTCAGGCACTCATGCAGCCACAGGATATCCGGCAGTATATTTATATCCTTAAACCTACGTCTATTCCTTTGGCTCCTGTGGCCTATACCCCTGGCAGCGTTGTCCCACTGGGTCGCCTCGACATCTTCTGGAGATCATCGTTTGGTGAGCCCGGCCGTCTCTTGACTTCGATGCTATCTCGTAAAATACCGCCGCCTCCCCCTGTCCAAACTCCCGTATCAGCTATCACTCAATATCTCAAACGATCGGTGGGCGTTGCACCCTCACGTCCACAATCACCGCATCTAAATCAGTCTCGACCTGGCTCCCCTCCTTTACATCGACCTAACTCCCCATCTCAAAATCGACCAGCCTCAGTCTCAGTGGGACCACCACGTCCCCAATCCCCTTTCCAAGTTCTAGCAACTTCCCTCGGTGACATTGAAATCAATCTAGTCGTTCGTGACATTCCACGGTCCGCCATTCGAGTGGAGAGACCTTTTACCATACTCATGTCTGTTATTCTATCAACACCATCAGTTTCTGGTGGTGAAAATATGCGTAGATCTATCAAATTAGTTGTACAGCATCTACAACCACCTTTGACTACCAGACCAATGGATGGCATGGGTGCTGCTGCAGCGGAAAACTTCAGCCCTCGATTGCCCTCTTCAGGCTTTTCTACACCTTCTTCACCTGCACCACCGTTTAACTACGCGCTCGCACATCAGAAACTTATTGCGGCGGCAATCCCTCGGCAACGCGCATTGGACGATATGGACCGACACTCGCACAAGGCGGATAAGGATGTCACACCACTGCCCCCCCCGTATTTCGGTTCTCGCAGTGGGATCAAATCAAGTTCCAATGTTATGCACGCCGGGCCTTCCTTAGTGCCTTTAGCGCCAATCGAAATGCGATTGACAGATGATAGCGGGCAATCTGGTGCCAAGATATCCACTCTTCGAGATTTCAACTTGTCCTATATCGCGACGCGTAAAGGATACGCGGCGATAGGTGGGCTAAGGGTCTTACTTGTTGAGGACACCATCCTGGACGAAAATGATGTCCAGATTGCGCCCAGAGGCAGCAGCTCTAATCAAGTACAAGTACTTAAGGAATGGGATGTGGTTGCAGAGGCTTGGGTATTACCGTAGATTTTTCAATCTGTATTACTACAAAATTATTGAGTCCTAGCCATCATATCTCTGTATCTTGTGCTAGAGAGTCGCTGAATCAAAATCAGCGGTTCAAACAACAGCCCAAGGTTGGCTGACGAGTTGTCGTACAGACATCAACGCCCGATAACGCACATCCGAGTCTTCATGCGTTAAAAGTTCCATTACCCTTGACTTCCCACCTAGTTCTGTGACCAACCTATAAGGTGATAGCTTGGTTCAATATTGACATTCCTGCGAAAGGGAAAAAGTAATACGTACTTCTTGCCTTTTTCGCAATGCTTGACGTATTGCCCGATATCTTGCACAGCAACGGCGAGCACAAGCGGATTGGTAGATTCATGAAGGAGCCGGAGAAGAATTCTTTGAGTGAGTTAGTGCATCATTAAGCAATTGTTTGGGCGAAAACCGACTTAAGTTGTTCATTGTCATTACTGTTCAGTTTGGAAGCATTTTCCTTCCAAAAACTCTCCGATTCGTGCGCAGGCGACCATGAAAGGTGACCTGACAATAATTCGGAGGTATATTCATCATATGTCCTTTATCCAATGAGACCATGCCTTGGGCGAGTAGTGTTCGAGAACGTACGTAAGACTCTGGAAATTAGCATCCAGTTCATCTCGCAGGAACTGCGCATCTTCAAGTATATCATCATCTTGCCACTTGCGGGAGCAAAGGTTCTTGACGAAAGGGAGTAGCTGAGCTACTAGCATCGACGGCAGATTGGCTGCGGGAGCCTTTATAACGAAGTTCTGCAAACCATCAGGTAGGCAAACCGAAGATTATAAGAAGCAGAGCGAAGAGATGACGCAACTCGAAAAGTAGCGACAATGACACGAATAACTTTCTCCTTGACGGCAACCTGAGCGACATCAATTAACAGCGGTATCACATCGTATTTCCTGAGAAGAAATTAAGTCAGTGCAGGGGAAATAAAGCCGACTGCAGACTTGTTGAGCTCTTCAGCAACGTTTTGCTCGAACGACAGTAGCCAAAAACATAAGGCTACCTGGTAAGACATCTGGGGGCTAGGTTTGTGCTTGACAATTTCTAGAAATCTTATCTTGCAACTAAGTGAAGGCGCTAAGGGGCAAAAAGAGAGCGGCTTACCCCGCAAGGATGCCGGGGACAGCCCAAACGGCCTGCCTGCAATCGCGACGAGCAAGTAAGGACTCCAGGCATTGCACCGCGACTTCACGTTTAATTGATGAAGGTCCCTGAACTAGTGATGCCAGAGTGTTGAGGAATGGCCTTAGATGTTGTGATGGTAGTGGTGTCGAATCAACACTGACATCGAATATCATTTCAACAAATTATAGTATCGTGGGGAGATAGTTCCTACCTGAGAATCATAGTAAGAATTTGAGCTGTTTTTAATTGAACAAACTCGTCTTGTACGTCTAGGGCTCTGCAAATGTAAGTAAGGCTACCACAAGTTAGGAGCATGGGGTTTACCGTAGCAGCGGTTGGAACGGAAGATCAGGATCACTCTCTGCTGTCCTCAAAAACAATGGGACTCTTTCTTCATGATCTTAGAAAAAGTATTGATTAGGATTTACAAGACATAAAGGGTTTAGCGCACCCGTGAGCGCGTCTGCGATGAGAACAAGGAGGCATTGCATGGTGTCTACGCGCTGAAGCTTTTTGAGTAAGCGGAAGTAAAGGACTGCATATGCAGGGCCGTCTGAAAGTAGCATTGATTCGATTTTAACCCGTGGCTGCTTGTCTACCTTCTTGATAAGAGCAAGCTCCTCAGAAGTAATAAGATCTGCGCGTTGGTATCCCTAGTGGAGCTTGTTTAGGCCGAGATGTGAGAGGGGCTCAAATATATTATATCCACCTCCCATGGCACTGGTTTGGTTCTGATTTTTGAGGAGGCTTCGTCGATATATGCATTTGATACCAAGGAAAGAGCCATAGCAGTAATTTAGTAAACGATTTGGAGGAAGTGCTGTAATACTAACCCCAGATACAGTATATGATTTCCACGATTGCACGTGCATAGCGATCAAATAAATTTCAATTCAAGTTTGTGCCGTATCAGCAAGTAATTTTCAGGCAATGTTGTCAAGATGTGCCGTCAGCTCATGTGGACACCGACAAAATAATGGTCAGTGGAGGATGCAAATCTATATTCCATATTGCTGAGACACGTATAGCAGCATTGAGGCTTCTCCGTCGTTCGCTCGTGACCCAAGTGTCGCCCGAAGCGTCGTTTTCTACCGCATTACCACCATCTACCAGTGCTAAGAAGGCACCTCGCGCTCAAATTACCACCGCGGTTATCGTGAATCGTTCGCCTGTCCTTACTCGTACACCGACCCCGTTCGAGCGCGCATACTATGCATATCAAGCGCGCATTCGACGCGCTCTACATACGCCATTCCCTCTAGACTTTTATTTTAAACAAGGTTCATTACTTGAGACAAAATTCAATCTAGAGGAGAAAAGCCGCGAAAAGAGAGATTTTGGTGCAAGGTTTAACAAAGAGGAGTTCGTTAGTCCAGAGAGGGCTGCTGCAGACAAAGTAGCAATCCAACAACTTGCTCTCCAAGAGGGAGATGCTGAAGAGTTAATGCCACGCGTTCATGACGCGGATACGAATCGGGATTATAGGAGTCTTGACCGGAAAGGAAGACGGAACATCTACCTCCTAGTTCAGATAAAGTCAGGCGACAAGAGCATATGGAGGTTTCCTCAAGGAGGAATACAAAAGGGGGAGCTGCTCCATCAGGTCCGTCGATAGCGCTTTTTCTCAAAAGCACACTTCAATTGTCTCTCGAATCATAAGGCAGCGCAGCGAGATCTATATAACGAGTGTGGCGAAAATATGGATATCTGGCTAGTCAGTAGGAACCCAGTCGGCGTCTTCAAGGAGTCACCGTTAGATCTCACATCCAACATGCCCAAGGCTGAGGTCTGTTTTAAGTGTGGCAATGAGCTTGATCCTCTAAAACTTTTTTTGTTTAGAAAATCACGTTCTTTTTCAAAGCACACATAATGGCAGGGCAAGCCAAACCGAATCCAACGAGTGTTTCGGAATACGCCTGGTTAACAAAACAGGAAATTGAGTCTCGGGTCGAAAAAGATTATTGGGAGGGGGTTAAGGATGTTCTTTCTGATTATTGATATTGCTCATCTTTTATTCGCACTACAAAGACCATATTTTTCACTATATGAATACTATTTTGGCGCAGCAATAGTTTTCCGGCCATTTTTTTGGGCATCTTCAAACCTACGGATAATGACCTGACATTTGGTAGTCTTGCAGATATGTTTTGAGCTCGCCTTGATCTCATCGGAAAATATGGTGAGACCTGCTGCACGCTCCACTGCTTCTACTGCAATATATTGTAAGACTCTAGATAAACAAGAGCTATAAAAGCAAACCTGGAAAGACAAAGCTCTCTAACGATGCCTCGTCTGGGATGATGGCATTCGGAAGGACGAATGCGCCTGTGGAAACATTAATAATGTCTGGCGTACTAGACGATGCCGGCTTCGACGCCAAGACGACTTTTGCGAAATGTGTCGGAACTGAAACATTTGGAGGGTTGCCTATTACTTCATGGGTCTGCAAAATTCTTCTTGAGAACAAAGAAAGCGAGGTTCGAAGGTGAACAAGCTCACGACACGCCACTTTCCATCGCTTTCGAGGCGGGGCAAATATAAAGGCACAGTAAAAACATATACATCCTGGAAACTCCCCGTGAGACGCCGACACCAGTCTTCTAAGTAAGCCCAGTCTACCAAGGTTGAGCTACGTTTCACTTGGACTACAGCAGACTACATACAATGTCGGTTGAAGCCGTCACCGACTTGAGGCGCAATGTTTGAAAGCAAAAAAGTTTCATCCATGGCTTCCTACAAGGCATGTCCAGAAGTCAGAAATCCAATGAAAAGTAGCCGCAAACCTGAGAGAACTTGGCATCAGCAGCGGGAACCCTTAATCCAGACGACAAAGTTGAGTATAACTGATTGAAGCTAGGCTGATGCACTACGTACATATGTCCACGATCATAGCCACTTCTGAAATAGTCCTTGAGACGAGACCGAAATGGAACAGGTAAAGACTCGTCTTCAATAAAACTGGATTTGGAGCGATCACCACCATCTTCTACAACCTTTCCAGGTCGCAGGGAAGCTTGAGTAAGATGCTCGGCGGTCTAAAGTATGATGCCGTCAACAAGCCAGTTCCAGACGAATAATAACAAGGCATATACCCATGCGGGGTGGCGTAGCCGCCTGTCGTATGCTGCCACGTATGCTTTTCGTACCAATGGATCTGCGATAGGTCCTATAGCGCGTCTGTTTTAATAAAGGGCTAGGGTGTGAAATCCAAGTTTGCAGTGGCTGACCAGGATCGCCATATTTAAGGACAGATTTAGCACCCAAAGACACGAGCGTGGTTTCCTGAAGCCTTGTCTGGCCTAAATTGTCAACGCCCACGATTGCTGTCGTAGACGATGAGATTTGTGAAGGTCTCGACGGCAGGTTTGATATTGACTGTTTCCTATTCAGTAAGACGGCTGCCACGCCACCACCAACCAGACCTCCTGCAGCAAAGATAGCTGCACGAAGAAAATTGGAGCCTGTCATTGTGATGCTGTGTAACACATATAGCAGTGTACCGTATGGAAAGGTCCCTTACCTAATAATATCGCTTCAGTTACGTAGCAGCGTACATTCGCGAGAGCTTGAGGAAAGCAGACAATTATTTTTCAACATTAAACAGTAATCTTCATGGTTTGATAGGGGCAGAGCAACCAGTTGCATAAATACAAGATTCGGGACCATTTTGAGAAGTATGGATGTGGGTGTGTGGAGCATAGATGACGGAGCTATGATATGAAGACAATTCCGTGATATAAAAGAGATAGGGAGCATCTTCAATATATGTGCATTAACGAGAGTGAGATTCGAGAAAGGGGTTGGCGATTAAAAGGATTAAGGGTGCAAGGAGGAAAAATCGCAGATGGCATTTGGTATTGATTTGGAAATCATCAATGTAGAAAATCTTTATATAGAGTCAGTCACCGCCACGCCTGTCTCACCCAGTTCAGCTGCCTGAAGGAATTGCTCAATTTTGTTCATCAGATCTCCAATGGTTCGTAAGTTCTGGCGTCAAGTACACCCCTAGCTTGACTATCGCTTGCTCCGATCCTACTGTCTCGTCTTCCGAATCCCCCGGTGCCCCCAGGGCCACGAGGTTGTCGAACGACATTACTGAAGGTCTCGTGGCTTCCGTTGAGAGGGGCCGAGCTGATGCTTGAAGGGAGAGTGGGTACGGGAGGTATGCTGGAATTACTGAATGGGCTGTTTCCGTTGTTGAAGAGACCACCAAAGCCAGCAGAGATGCGTCGCGAAGGAGACGCAATGGTAGCATAACCTTCGCGTATATTTCCATTAGAGGCACGGGAGCTAAGACGTGGAGCCTGGGAGTGCAAAGTCTTCATATCTGGCATGGATTTCTTGGCACGAAGAGAGCTCGAGACCATCTGGCTGGAAGGGGTCAAATAGGCAGCGGAGGGAGTGCGGCTGAGTGTGGCGGCAGCCGGACGCTGACTAGACTGCTGAAGCTGAGACTGCTGCTGTTGCTGCTGATGCTGAAGTAGAAATTTTAGTGTAACACCATTGAGAGGCTCTGCCTACGTACTCTCTGGGGATCAACCCGAGTAACCACAGCGTACCTATCCTCGCCTTCACCAACTGAGTAGTGATAGACCCCTAACTTTTGAGCAAGGAGATGTACGACTCTGCGTTGTTTAGGGCTTAAGGAGCGAGAAAATGCGAGCTCATCACGCATGGGATCGTCTCTAAACAGGAGAATCCTAGAATAGATCTCTAACGTAGATGCATCATTGAGGTCCAGTTCGTCAGCGGAACTCTTTCCGGTAACACTCGGCGAGGAAGACTGTGGAAGCTGTGTAGTATTGGACGGTGCCGAGTTGAGAGGGAGGTTGTACTGGGTTGTAGGCATCACCGAAGCATTGGTTGGCGAGTATTGAGACTGTTGCAGGTACGGTGACCCCGAAGTATAAGAACGTTGAGGGCTAAAAGCTGAAGACAGACTGGACCCATAATCTTCATAGAGTGGGGTGGTGCCAGCCTGTTCCTTCTCAAGCTGCATGGAACGCATGCGACGAATAGCTTTCTCGCGTTCTATACGCTCTTTTTCTCCTGCTTGTAATACCTTTTTGTATTCAACACGAAGCTTGCGGCCTTGGACATCGAAGCCATTCAGCGCAGCAACAACTGCATCTGCATCTGCTGCCTGTCGGAAGTTGGCAAACGCAAGTCCGCGGAATGAACCTTGCTGGTCAAGATGATAATTGAAGGCATAAGGTGTGGGGATGGATAAAGATGCCTGGCAGACGGTGTTACAAACATTGAAAGCAACCTCAGTGAGAAACTCACAATTATATCGAGTAGTGTTTCGCGTTTGACATTGAATGGTATATTTTTGATTACAATTGCGGTGGGAATGATCTCATCCTCAGCGTTTTGGCTAGGCGTTGAAGAGGTGATGGGTGGGGGGTTGAGATGCCCCATCGGAGGTGGTGAGCCACCTGTTGAGGAAAAGTCAGAATTGTTGTGAGGAGACATCGAACGATTATCAGGTGAGTTATTATCGAGCCATTGCTACAAACATAGGTGTATGAGAGAAGGAAATCAAAAAAAAAGAAACAAAATCAATATGCTCACGGTGGGCAGACCGCTACGAACGGGCTTCTTGAATGGGGATTGATTCATACCAATAGGAGCGAATGGTGTCTGATTTTGTATTCCAGGAGAAGTGGCAAAATGATACTGGGCTCTGTTGTCGCCGTTGCCCTCGAAATCGTAAGTATCGTGAGGACGTTGCTGAGAAGGCCGAGAGGAAAGCGACAAAGAAGAAATCTCGGGAGGAGAGCTGGTCATTATGATCTACAATGATAGCACACGGTCGTGAAGAAAGAGGAAATGAATAGAGAAAATGAACAAGTGCGGATGCAGAACAAGGCGAGACTGATGGAAAATGCAAAAACTCTTGTTGTCTATTGCTTATCCACGAGGCGCTGAACTGATCTTTTGTATTCTGTACTCTACAATATTAATCTACTTAAGGCTAACAGCAGCAGGCTTTAAAGGTGCCAACACGGTCTCCACATCGATCGACACTTGAATGCACCCTGAGTGGTCCCATGGTCCTCGAACTTTTGGTGCCGCAGTAGTCCGGCAACACATGTCCTTTTCTGGCGTGACAGCACTGCCTGTAGTATCGGCCCAAGGCAGAAGAAAGCTGCGACTTCGACTTCGGCTGACCGTTGCCTGCTTTGTGTCCGGCGCCGGGTGAAAGGCGGGTCGGGGAACACACGGAAGCATATGCTTTGGTGTACTGTAATCAATTCGTCAGCTACTATTCTGTGTATTTGTCGTGCAATCGTACTTTCTAGGAGGTGTCGGCCCTTGCGCAAAGCGAAGTGATGAAGGGGGTGGACGTCGACCCATAAAAATCTTGAAGAAAGTAACGAATGTGTGATCTGATACGTCAACTTGATACAATGATAAGTATGGCCAGCCGGAGGGAGAAATATGAAGACAGTACCAGTAAAGAAACTCACGGCTCAGCAACCAGCACTGAACGTTGAGAATGGGGTGGCTATGGCTATGGCTATGATAAACCTTGGTAGTCAACGGTTTTTGATCCAACACTTCTCTCCAACAATGTATTACAACTGCTTATATAAACCAATATCTCACGATCGCGCTGTACTGTATTGTGAGCTGAGCGCCAAAGTACAACAAGGAAAGCTGTGGCTATATACTTAAAAGCAATACGGTACGCTCATGACGGCGGAACATCCTTCAGTGGGCGGTAATGCTTCATGAGCTGAGTTTTGAACGCTGCATCGTATGAATGAAACTAGGTGGCATATCAAGTTTACAAATCTAGACTCACCGTCAGGTGTGTTCCAGAGCCCCGCGGCATCGGGATTTAGAGGTGATGCATTATTGGGCTCTGTTGGCAGATAAGTATATATGTCTTGTCTGTGAGAGATATTTACCTCCTAACAACGATTGCAGCGACAAAAGAATAGTTTGGACGCTATAAACTGCCGACCATTTGTCCTAGAAGATTACATAGACCGTTGGCTTCTGCATAGTCTAGTTTGTCGGAATAAACGACACCTGTAAAATATCCAGGCAGATCGCACCGCCTGTTAGGTCAACATTCGGATGATAACAGGGCGTCTCAAATTTGATCGTTGGTGGTACATAAGGATAGTTGGAAGGGAATGAAATTGAAATTCGGAAAGTCAACCCAGTATAGACCTGTCCGTCATGAGGCGCAGCTATAACACGAGGCGAAAATTAATCACTGTCTCTGCCGGACCCTCGATGGTACCCATCCATTCAAAGAGGTTTCCGTCACTTTTAGGGAAGGCGGACTACCGACCGAAGACAAATCAGAATAACGGCGAAGCGATGTATCGGAACACTGACTATGCCCGGTGAGGAGGACATCTAAAGTGTATCTAATTAGCAAGGTGTCGAGTTGAAACTACAAAAGCTTCACCATTAGAGTCATGAGTTCATTACCCAGCCTAGAACAAGTGCAGCAACTGTTTCAGAGAAATCCGTGATCAAAACACTTCACACACCGTTTAGCAACACTGCCAGCCCCCTGGTGAGATGAGCCTGCCGTGTTGGATTTCTGAGGAGCGCGTGAAGGAGCGATGGAAGGTGTGAGCTGCTCCATAAATGATTGAAGTCGTACAGAGAGAATATGTAGGTGATAAAGCAAGCGAAGCAAAAAGAGAATGGCACGAACAATGTCAACCTTCAAACACTTGAATTTGAACCCGCGCGCTTAAAGTCACGTGTATCAAGGACAAATTGAGTACTCCATACTGACCGGCAAGTTACAACTTACAAGTACCTTCGGATAGAACTGTCAAGGAAGTATGATAGTAGAGTAGGAAATTCGATGTTAACAGCTGCTGAGTGCCCTAACCGCAATACATATCGAGCAAAGTGAGCTTCCTGCCAAATGTGTAGTTTGATGGAGCGTGTGAACTTCATAGTTGGCGGGTGCGCCGCGCAAGCCTTGAGCGCTCTCCTCTCATACCCGTCGCTGGAGAATGTCGGAAAAATTTACACCAACACCTGCGGAACTCAATCTTGTTTCTCAAGTATTTAACCAGGTTGACACTCAGAAGTTGGGAATCTTGACTGGGGATGTGGCCGTCAAGGTCTTTGGTGGGGCGAAATTGCCACCAAGCGTCCTTGGCGAAATTTGGAGTATTGCAGATGACGATAACAACGGTTGGCTGCCACGCAAAGGCGTGGCAAAGGCATTGCGCCTCATCGGATGGGCACAGAAAGGGGAGCAAATAACTCCAGAGTTGGTGAATAAACGTAAGTACATGTCGTATTCTGGAATGATGAACGCCTCAAAACAACTTTGGTTCCACCAGCTGGACCACCTGCTATCATCGAAGGTTTCTCTTCGGTAGCACAACACAGTACTGGGACATCCGCACAACCTAATACCCCAGGTCTTCCCCCCTTCACGGCACAAGAGAAAGCTAAATTCATATCATCAACTTGATGAACAAAGGCAACAAAGCTCGAGATATCTTTCTCAAATCAAAGTTGAGCAACGACATTCTTTTACAAGTCTGGTTTGTGGACCGCCGCCGTCATGTTTCCTTCGCGGCATCTGATTTTCTAGCTTAGGAACCTTGCCGATACCCAAGATCGGGGTGCTCTTGATGCCACCGACTTCGCCATTGCGATGCATTTTATTCAAGCCTTAATGGCCGGCCAAATAACATCGGTGCCAACGGTGCTCCCGCCTGGATTGTATCAAAAAGTTGGAGGTAACCCCGCCGGCAGTCAAGACAGCATCAGGCCTCAACCAACTGGCACAAGTGGCTCCTTTAGCCCAATTAGCGGTGCCTTTCCACAAAGTAGAAGCACCCTTCAACCGCAGTACACTGGACAGAGCCATTTGCAGCCAGATCACACAGGATTATCGGCAACTTCTTCAAAACCTCCTGCCATAACTGCAAGACCTACGATCACCAACACGGCTTCACCTTTTGGCCACCGAAATGAGCACACAACGGGTTGGGACGTAACGTTGGCGGAGAAGATAAGTGCAGACAAGTTCTTTGATGAACTTGATAGTCAACGACGGGGCTACATAGAAGGCGATGTTGCTGTACCTTTTATGTTGAAGTCTAACTTACCAGGAGAGGATCTTGCTCGCGTCTGGTACGTCAATTCATCCGTTTATCATGAAGCTTTGGATCATATTCTGAATCGCTACATATAGGGATCTCAGCGACCTTCATGGGGATGGTAAATTGACTAGAGATGGCTTTGCAGTTGCCATGCACCTTATCCAGAGAAAACTTACTGGCGTCGAGATACCAAATATCCTGCCACCTTCCTTAGTCCCACCCTCAGTGCGTAGCAAGATCGCTTCCCCATTTTCGGCTCCGTTTCAGCAGCAATCCGCTCCAGAACCAACAAGAGACCTTTTATGGGATGATACCCCACCCGCTTCGGCCACCGCATCGCAACCTAACCCAGAAACACCAGCGGCTCGCTCCGTCTCTGGCCCAGCTCCAACGAATCGCGATCCTTTCAGCTCGGCACTTGCCTCTTGTGCGTCACTCCAAATTGACTAGAATTTTATCTGATATTAGCATTACTCTAGCACCCCCGCACCACGATTTACTGGGTGACGATGATGAACCTGAACACAAATCAACTCCGTTACAAGATCAATCCGCGGAAATTGGCAATACCCGAAATCAGCTCAATTCGACTAACAGAGCTCTCGATACCCTGAAAGGCGAACGAGCGCAGGTTGAAGAAAGATTAGTTCACCAGGCCTCGCAGCTTTCGTCTCTGCAGAATCAGCTCTCGTCGGCGAAGATCGCATATGAGTCGGAGACCAAAGCGCTAGCTTCTCTCAGGGAGCGCTATTCGTCTCAAGCGACCGAACTCCAGAAATTAACTGAACAGCTTATCCATGCCGAGAGTGATCTCAGCGCTGTACGAGTTGAGAAGGCGGAAGTTGAAGGAGCCTACATGCGAGATAAAGAAGATACAAGGGAGCTGCAGCGCAAAATGGCTGATGTTGGCCAACAAATTGAAACAACGAAAGCAGAAGTAGAAAAGGCGAAGAAAGACGCGAAACAACAAAAGGGCCTGCTAGCCATAGCAAGAAAACAACTAAGTGTTAAAGAAGCTGAGAAAGCAAAGACTCTCAAGGAGTTGGACGAGGCTGCTGCAGAGGTTACCTCCATTACGCAAGAAAAGGACGAAGCGGAGGCCGAGCTAGCAGCTCTGTCGTCGACTCCCGCTCCCATTCGCGCTGACTCTGTTACGTTCGCTTCTACTCAGCCGCTTCCCTTATCTCCCGCTCCATCAAGTCCTGCAGGTTCAACAATTGCTGCAAAGAGCAACAACCCATTCGACAAATTGAACAAGTCTGGCACTACCCCACAATCACAGTCACCGTTCTTGTCGTTTGGCGATCTATCTCTCCCATCCTCTAGCACTGGCGACGCTGTCAACAATCTTGATCGAGCTCCATCGCATGATCCTTTCGGATTCTCTGAAGCTTTCGAAACGGATCCACAGTCTGCAAATGCTACCATAATAACCGGCGATGTTGTCAAACCCACATCCAGACCCTCTACGCCTAAGCAAACCACTGCAGATATCCTAAGCCCCGATAGTATTTTATCGCCCGGGACAGAAGGCGAAAGCGAACAATTTATGACACCTCCTTCAACCGCGACTCTTGAACATTCACAGTCGCCGAAAGCTGGAGCATCGACTAGCGATGTCTATCCGGCTTCAGATGACGCGGCTTCCAAATTCCCTCAGATTGACGCTGAGGTTTCTCAAGCTAGCTCACCTCCATTATCTCAGGCCGAGGTGCAAACCGATTTCGGTTCCAGGCTGAAGGAATTAGATATCGAAGAATCAGACAGTGATAGCGAGGATGAAGTTCCTCTTGCGAACCTTGCGGCCAAGACGCAGAAGCGGTCATCAGCAGTTCCTCCTTCTGTTTCATCTACCCAACCGGAGTCATTATCATTTGATAACGCCTTTGGTGTTGCGCCTACAGTCACGAAAATAGCAGACCGGCCAAGCGTTAGTACACCAGTCAACCAAGAGAACCTCCGCTCGCCTGCCGATAGCCAGACGCTGAACGCCACTACGGGTAGTACAAAAGATGCCTCTGGAGTCAACGCCTTTGACGAAGCCATGTGGACTATTCCAGGATCTTCAGAAGCGAGTAAAAAAACGTTTACGTTTGATTCTAGCTTCGATGATAATTTTGACTTTGGGAACGCAGTCAAAGAGCCTCCTCTTAGTATATCTAAGGAAGACACACCACAAATTGCTGAGAATCCCTCTCCGACTCCCCTTAAGAACAATGAACCAGTTTTTTCAGCCAACGGCCCGTCTCTCCATCCGTCTCCCAATGGAGCGACACCAAAGCCCACATTTGATGAAGCCTTCGCGTCATTCGATTCTAGCCCATCACTGAAGTTGGATAATACATTTATGTCTTCCTTATCTAAAGACACTGCACCTGCCACGGAACCATCCCCCCCACACGTAGCGCCCTCCCCGCCTACCTCCCCTGCTGCTCGACCAACGTCACCGACAGTCAGAACCAAGTCGCCACCTCCCCGTACATCGTCGCCGAAACCCGCTCGTCCATCAACTTCTTCGTCGAAAGAGACTCCCGAGAAAGTTAAAGACGCTACAAGGCACTCAAAGCTAAGCGTACGTGACCTCCCTTCCTCATCAGGCACTTCAACTAGACATTATTAACTTCTACAATGCAGATCCGGCTTCCCTTCGGTAAGAAAAAAAAGCAGTCACAGCCGGAGCCACTACCCACGGCGCCAGCCCAATATCTGACTCCTCCAAAAGAAGAACCGTCACGGACTATTACCCCAGCCCTTGACGACGACGTCGAAGCAGTAAAGCAGCTTAGTGCAATGGGCTTTAGCCGGTCGGAGTCCATCACTGCTCTTGAGAAGTATGGATATGATGTCCAAAGGGCACTCAATAGCCTTCTTGGTGCCCAGTGATCAATGCGTCCTCACAGTTTTCATTTTTCTCATCGCCCATAGTCCAACTTAATATTCTCTATTCACCTTCGCTCCTTCCTATTTTCTGGGACACTTTTTCGCTATCGTGTACGAGATTATCAGAAACGAGATTGCCTTAAAGTCGCGACAAGTTATGGGGTTGGATGAAAGAATTGCAATGCACCCTTGCGAGGTCCAGGGTAAAGTCTTTATCAACTTGTTCAAAGACTTGTAATTTCGGACCATGTTTTTAGCAAGTGTACGGAGGTGCGCTCTCTGTGACTCGTCGCTGCACGTTTGCAGTACCACAAGCTTTACATTATATTTCGCTACCCGAGAATTAGAAAGATACTCAGATTGATCATCAGCACCGAGGGGGACACCACAATGTCAGCTGCGGGTATCAAGGAGCTGAGGAACTTCGAGTTGAGGTGAGCGGAAAGCCATTTGAACAGAAAGCGCTTCCCACCCATGGTGGGGAAATACTCTGAGATGGACAGCAATTAACATTGTATTCGGTAAAGAGCTACGATATGACACCAGTTTTACTTCCAAGAGTGGATATGACTGGAATTTCAAAGGGCCGAGCCATTCGAGCCAGCCAATCTTTCCACGATTGCTCCTTTTGTCGTCTTCTCATGACCTGCCCCAGCTGCGCAACGGTTGGTCGATGTCCCAAAAGGACGAAAGTATAGCTTGACATATCTGATAATTGTGTAATTTTGATGGTGTTCTCGCCAGTACGTAGAAACCCAGATAGGTCAACAAAACCATTCGGTGCGACCTGCAGACAGACATCAGTGTATAACAATATTAATTCCAAGACAATAACGCACAAGAAAAGGGGGCGATAGCGGAAACTCAGTCTCCTTACTCTTGTATGATACGCTCATGGACAACCCACCATTTGTTGGCCAAACCGAAGAAAGATCGGAAAGCTGCTGGAGCGACATGGTTTCTATCTTGGTTGAGAGTCTCGAATAGCAAGATAGAGAGACACAAAGGCTCTCGCGTAGATCTCTGACACGCAAGAGGGTTCTAGCATGTAAGATGTCAAATTTCCATGTCAACCTACCGATCATGATTTTTCCAGGTATTCCATATGCTCAGAGCACGGGACTGCTCATCAGATAATACAAGCCGTATTGTCGTTCTATTCCTCACCGCTGGACATTTGTGGATTGCAAATATGCAACTATCAGCACCAAATATGTCTTAAAATCAGACGATCAGCAACGAAATCAGATGGTACAGTGGAATGGCGACAAACGCGGATTCTGTGCGGATAAGGTTACTGATTGCAAGCCCTGGTAGTCTCCAAATGTCGGCGAATTATGAGAGATGGGGGCTGTCGCATTTGAGAGCTCGTCTCGAGATTCACTGACAGGAGGAGTAATGTCTTTCAACTTTCCTTTCTCGTTAGCATTTTCCAAAGAGTCATCAACAGCAGAATCTGCATCCACACTAGCAGAGGCCCGTAGCAAATCCTGGTCCAAGATAACCATATGTTGGGGAACATCCTCTGGCAGTGCCTCCATTTTCATGCCAACATCTCGCTCTTCTTCGGGCGCAACCAAGGCTTGATGAGGCTCTTCATGAACAGGTGGCTGATGAATAACTTCATGCAAAGTTTGTCCGCCAACCTCACCGCCGGCCCCAAAATTTTTGTCAGATCTCTAAAACACTGTCAGCGTAATGTCATCTGTTGGTTTATGAAGGCGCTGACTAAGGGAGTGTCGTTGTCCGGCGCTGCAGGTAGTTGGGAAACGGTCGTGTCAGATAAGTCCATGACCCCTGACTGAGCATTGTGGATTTGTTCGATAGGTTCATCCTGTGCATCGCCTATTGAATCCACAGAGACTCTTAAAGGGGTAGTTGAGGAGGGAACTTCGTTGCTGACAGCAGGTTGAACACCCGAAGACTCCGTTGGCGCCGTGCGTCCCTGTTTATCGAGAGATTCACTATGTCCGCGTTCTTGTAACTCTTTTATATCGGCTTGGATCAAAGCTTCAAGCCCCAAACTAATTCTCTTCTTTTTCTTTCTACCAGTACTTAAAGGAGACTGAATCTCCGGCGAGGCGGAAAGGGAGGCAAATGAGTGTCTTTGAGCAGAGTTTGTGGGTACCGAAGGTGACGCAGAGAAAACTGGCGCCGTAGCTCGCCTTTGATTCGTCGTACTGAGTAGCTGGGACGGAAGGTTGCTGTTGCGATCGGAGCCCGATGAAGTGATCGACGCATCCCCAGCGAGTTTAGATGGGAACGACAAATTAGCCTGTTGCGGTGGATGCATGCTGCCACCGACTTTATCACCGGCCGCTGCGTGAGCGCTGGACGACAAGGCGGAAGACTGATTACCCATAACAGCGCTAGTAGCTGGGGAGGCAGTATATTATATATGCACATGTTATAGACGCTGAGTCGCTGACCATCGTAGAGGCCTACTGAGTCCGCCCTTCCAAGACATTCATCTCCATCGCGAGCTCTTCTGATGGCCTCGTTCGACATGGTAGTCGTCGGCTCTGGTGGAGGTCCGGACGAAACAAACTTATCAGCGTAAGTAGAGCTCGACCCAATGCGTTGTCTCGCCGCTATTATGTACATGGTACAGATCATCAGTTCACTCACATCGGTTTATTACAGCTATCTTTTCAAGCCTGCTGAGATAACCTGGGAGAGTGGAATCTTATGTCTTGAAGCAGGTATGTTTAATACCTTGTCTCCAGTCTTCGGCCAACCAAATCGGTTCCAGGTTCCGCCCAGGGTGCCCTCAGTACCCTTCTGCGTAGTAACCCTCAATTATTCGATTCTGGGAACGATCAAACCTCGATCAGATACACAGCGGCTCAGATATACTCCTACGTAAGGTCGGCACTGCTTTGTGTCCTAAATCCTACTACGTCTGACCGTGCGCAAACACAGGTGTTTTCTTATCACTCATGCTCATCTAGACCACATTAGCGGCCTTGTAATCTCTGCAGGCTCTTTTCAAGGTCCTCGTAAACATATTCATGCTACAAAGGAAACTCTGAAAGATCTCGAGGCTATATTTTCTGATCGGATCTGGCCCAACTTGGCGTCATGGAATGCAGCCGACGATGGTCATAAGATGCTCTATTCGCAGTATGCCCATGTTTTTGACCATTCACTCATCAATTGAGGCGTCTTTCAAACTCCAGACTGCATATAGATAACAGGTACAAGACTATATTCCCGGGTGTATCCGTTCGAACCATGCCCATAAATCATGGTCACAACGAAAAGGGCGACTATGGATCGGTCGCTTTTTTCATCCGTCACGATGCTCGCAATCGAGAATTTCTCTTTTTTGGCGATGTTGAGCCGGATACAATATCTACCCAGCCTCGAAACATACACGTCTGGCACCAGGCGGCACCCAGTATACCCCATAAACTTTCTGCAATCTTTATAGAATGCTCCTGGCCGGCTGGGAGAAGCACAGATTCGCTCTTCGGCCATCTTAGCCCTGTTCATCTAGTCGACGAGCTAGTAGTATTGGCAAGGGAAGTTGTAAAGCACAGAAGGAATGAGCAGATGACGAACGGCCATTCGTATTCTACCCGAAAGAAATCGAGAAGTACTCCCCTTTACCATCTTGAAGACACAGTGGGTGCACTAAATGGGTTGCGAGTTTACGTCATGCATTGCAAAGATGACTTAGCTGGTGATCCAAATAAGCCTATGCGGAATCTTATAGTTTCGCAAGTGAGAGCTCTGGTTGAGGACAAAAAGATTGGGGCTCAAATTATCGCTGTAGAACCGGGTTTACGTATCGGTGTGTTTTCATCCGATCACATCTATCCGCTTCCTGACTTACGTTCCTTGCAGAAATATAACTACAATCATGAGAAGGCTTCACCTTTGTTCTTTTGTTTTTGTATACTTAGGCAGCATTGTATTCTTGATCATACGACCGATACCACTGTACATTACTATCTTTGTAGCCATAGCTTTTGATTTTAGACACTCTGCAACAACACCTTATTACGTACGAACAAGCATTCCTATCCTCATCTAGGCTCAGATTAATGAATGCGGGTAGAGTTTCCAGCACAATACCTGATTCTGTTCGAACAAAGATGTGGAACAAAGCGAAAGAAAAGCAGTGATAATGATCGAAAGCTCAGACATGTATATAGAAACTACCAGCAGGGGTGTAGGCGCCGTCCTTCGAGTATATGACAAGTCTATTAGAATAAACGTTGGATAAACCACCGCAGAGTAAAAGAAAATCCGACAAATAGGCCTATGATGAAGCATAGAGTTTGACTATACCATCGGCGCCTGCGCTGGCCATAAAGGGTAATGATGGGTGGAATTCCACATCAAGTACGCCTTCCCTGGCCTTTTCTCTGTGTGTTGTAATTTCCTGCACACATGCTCGTGCGCCCAACAAGTCCCAGAAGCGAACGGAACAATCATGGCTGCCTGAAACGAGAGAGAAGCCCGCAGTATCAATCGACAGTGATGTGACGCCATCAAGGTGAGCCAACATGGAATGTGTACATTGCCCTATACGAGCCAGGTCGGCCCACAATACAGAAGAAAAAGGAAGAACTGACCTGTTGCGATATCGAAGATTCGAATATATTTGTCTTCGTGTGCTGTCACGAGGAGCGACAGAGTAGGATGTGACGCGATACGATTTATCTGTGTCGCAGGTGTACCGTCTACGGATTGGCATGATTGAGTAACGCGACCACAGGAAGGAGCCATAGAGCGCACCGTAACTCATATCACTATTCAGACGAGCCAGTTCTTTACCGCTCTCGATGTCAAAGATCTTGACGGCAGCATTTTGATATGCAACAGCGACCCTCTTCAGGTCGGTTTTGAGGGCCTCGACAGCCGTGGCACCAGGAACTGTAGAATCGTCTGGATGGAGTTCGTCGGAATTCTCCAATCCTCCCCAGCCCCAAGTAAGTCGTAATGAGCCGCCTCCCGACGGTCCGCTCACGTCCCAAACTTTGACTGCACCTTCCGCGCCACAGCTAATCAAAGTACTTTCATCGCGTACTAGCGCCAAATCCCATACTGCGTCTGTGTGGCCAATTAGCTCTCCACGAGCCCGGGTTTCATCGTATGGTGCGTATGTTGTGTGCGATTGAGCTGGAAGGGCCCAAACGCGGATCGACGAATCTAGTGATGCGGAATACAACAAACCCTTTGTGGGTGCATGGATAAGTCGAGTTATAGCGGCAGAGTGACCGCGCAGCGTGAGTTGCGGCTCGACTTCCGTAGTTGCTCTTGCGCTGCATTTTTTGTTCTGTGAGTATGACAGAGGGGAGAAAAATTACACATCGCGTACACAGACGAGGCCAAACCAGCCGCATCTACACGCCATATCTTGACGGTGCAGTCATCTCCACCAGTAGCCAGGCATAATTCGTTTGGATGAAAGGCAAGAGCTCTCACAGCATCCAGATGACTGAAAAATGACAAAATAAGAACACTATTCCACAGTGCGGAATGTTGATGTGGCATTACGACTGACTTTCGAAGTGTCCGTTTGGCTTTCCAGACTTTCAATCCCTCGCTCTCGCCTCCGACTCCATTGTCTTCATCCTCCATCTCACCATCATCATCTTTGACATCATCTCCCTCCTCCATGTGGCCTTCCTGCGCCAATCTCGCTTGCTCAGAAGCTTCATGAGACAACCTGAGTTTTTCTCTCCATTCGCCAGCGTCGTCAGGACGAAAAATAGCTGTAAGCTGACGACTTTCTGTTTCCGTGTCTCTATCCTTTTCAACCTGCGTGTGCAAATGGTTGGAGGAGATTTGAAGAGGGTTCGTTTGCAACGTTAGTCCCACTGACTGTTGCACGGGATGTCCAGATACCATTGGATTACTGCGTTCGGGAAGAGGCGCTCCACTAGAAATGGGGGCAGCGGAGCCAGGGATCGTTGGGTGACCGTTGTTCAAAAGGGGAAAATCTTTTCCCGCTTCAGGGAGAACTTTTCGTGGTCTATGATATGCTATTTGGTCAAAAGAAGGAACATTGGGTAACGACAGTGGTATGGATGTATTATTGAGTAATGGTCTGTTGGGCAATGGATTCATAGCTTGAGGGGACGTTAAATACGAAATTTCTTGCAGACATCTGAGACAAAGATAGGTGTCGCGTGAGGCATTATGAGGGATAAGCACGCACTGTTTAAGGTAATCGCGACTCCTGGCTCTGCTTTTGGGGTCTCTACCCGGTGGGGGTTTCCCCAGACCAGATGTTGTCCCAGCCGCGGGGCCATTAGACCCTGCCCAAGAGCCATGCCTTCCGAGCGCGCCAATCGCAGGCGCACCGTTAGGTAGTCGACTATCCGGTAGTGGCGAATCTGCAATCGAGATAATTGAAATGAGTGATTGCGGTAAATCCTAAGAGTGGGGAAAAGTGCGAACCTTCGCTTCGGGGAGAACTACCGCCACTTTCCTCCTTATGGCTTTGGGCGTCGTCTTTTTGCGAGGACGGAAGATGATTTTGAATAGCAGCAAGTTTTGAGGGAGGTACATTCTGTGCGGTAGGTTGATTAAGTTGTTTTGAGCTAGTGAGAGAAGCAAGTCAATGGATGAGAAGCCCGAGGCATGCAAGCAGCCCCTCGTACCGTTCCATCCGTAGAGCGTATTCCAACATTTTTATACGACGCATTAGATCGAGCTTGACATTTTCGAATGACCTGCGCTCGCCTTCTAAGAGAGCTATACGTGCCTAAAGTCACTTGTTAACGCGACATGTGTATGGAAAAAGTGAAAAGCGACGGACTCTCATCTCCGCCCGCTCGATTTCCCATTCGTTACGATCACGTTCATAGCGTCTCCACTCTGTCTGAAGAAAATGTAGGACACTGGAAAGGTTGAAATCTTGGCCGTTCTGCGGCGGAGGAGGGGGTAAGCCATTCTGCTGGCCACCTTGCAGTTGCTGCTGCTGCTGTTGTTGCTGCTGCTGTTGTTGCTGCTGCTGTTGTTGCTGTTGTTGTTGCTGCTGCTGTTGCTGCTGGTGTTGATGGTGTATCTGCTGGTGTTGATTGTTCGACTGTATACTCTGCAGAGGGCCTAACATGAGGAGCTATAGTATGAGGGAAGGGTATGCAGACATCATGTGGATTCCAACAATTTCTTGACAAACATTGACAAACCAGCCTACTAATACTATATCTAACTATTCTCTTCTGATTTTAATTGCAGTTGCAGCAGCTCATTTTTTACCGCCGGATCTATAGTATTCAATTCAATTCAGCATTCATCTGACCATCGTAGCTTCGAAAAATCTCACTTCTTGATGCCTCCACCGACCATAGGTCCACCTGATTTGATTCTATCAGTCAGTATATTGTTCATAACGCACCCTCTGGCCAAAACCTACCCTTCATGGCTACAGGAACTTAATCAGCGGTAAGATACGAAGGCTTCCAAGGAACGTACCTCGCTCTTTTGCAGCCTTCATCTCCTCAGCCTCCTTCTTTTTCTTCTCTTTGAAGGCAATCTCCTCTTCAGTTTCCTCCTTTTTTTCTTTACGTGGAGCCTAAGACATTTTCTATCAGGAAAACTGATAGTCAACTAGTTATCTGCTTGTGATGACCTTCAGAGGCTTGAGTTTTCCACCTTTCCTGTCGGACATAAATGATGTATCTGGTTCTAGGTAAGTCAAGATCTGGCAGAGCCTGCCAATAACAATCTTGTTTGACTTCGGTGCTTTCGACAAATATGGTTTACCTCATACAGTCATTCTTGGCCGTCGTCATATGCTGATCGTGGCGAGGTCTCCTGGTCCACAGCCCAATCAGACGCAAACGGCATTCTTCGAGTAACCTTCCCAGATATAAGGCAAGGGGCCACACCTTACAAAAGCCACTGACTCCCTAACGCAGATAACGCAGATGGCAGACATTGCGCGCAACAGAGGGCTGGGCCGCGCTGCAGCACCATGCAGTGTTGCGTACAACCTTAACGGTCTACCCCCCACCTTTAGCGAACGCACCCATGCCCCGCCTCTTTATAAGTCTTACTCAGGGCTCATACTTCACAATTGTTTCCAGCGATCGCGAGCATATCATCCCAGAATGGTACGCAGGGAATATCTACAACATGGAGCGCGCCCTCCCTCGTCCCGTTCAACTTCCGCTTCCACCCTACCCGAACAGGCCGACAGTGTACCATGTTTTTGTCAGCGGGGATTATGAGGTAAGGACACCAAGTGACATTTCATACGATTCAAACACGTCACATCTATATACTAGATTAGATTATTCGGTGATCCAACTGTGCAAGGCAGTCAGACACCCGTTCAAACCATCGGTTTGTCGGTAGAACTAGAAACGCTAAAGGAAACTTTGGTTCATGAGCCGTCTCATGATGTGATCTGCGACTTCATCGATGGAACCGCTTTTGGGGACGCTTTTGGTATCGCTCTAAGGAGCACCTCTGAGTCAACTTGGTGGACTGTCGATGATGTCATCACTCCGAAAACACAAGTATCTTCTTCTTTTTACTCGTCTAACGGCTAATCGAGGTGTTTTGAAGGGACTCCGACTTACATTGAAGCGCAAAACCGTCATTGCTCCTACGCAATTACGGGTCGTCCCCCTTGCACTGTCTCAGAGCGAGGGTTTTCTACTCCACGAACTTCAAATCACTCTCAACGCAGTGTCAAAGGAGGGCGAAACGAGGATCGTTTCTTTCAAGGTCCCCATTAATCAGCAAAGATTCTGGTCGCCGTCTACTTTTGTTCCCGTTAAAGCGACATATCTCTACGCACGCTCAATGCCGACTGCATTTATCGCAGTGCCACCCGTTTCTAGGAGCGCAAGCAAACATCCTCCAATCCTTGCTTTACGTGTGTAGTGATCAGTTGGTGTTCATTCGTTGATTAGCCTAAGCTTGATCAGATGGCGCAGGTGTTGATATTTTTGGGCCAGATGCGCAATTCTGGATACAATCAATACCTCGTAATAATAATTCTTGGCTGGTGTTCCCCTCAGGTCGGACATCGTGGGTGTGTCAGCTCGCCTGTTGTCGCGTGATTCCTTTCTCTGAGACAACGCACAAAGGGCTTGGACTGGCATGGTCCTAGCGCTAACGACGCCTGGTGTAGCGTCGATGCTTTACACATGATCCTGGAAAGTGACGATAAGTGGAGAGAATGGGGATTTGCATCCAATTTACCAGTGATACTTATGGGACATTCAAATGGTGGTCAGGGCGCTTGGTACATGGCTTCCAGATACCCAGACAGAGTAGCTGGAGGTAAGAGTGGGGCACAAACTTGACCGGGATGTTGTTCTACAGCTCGACTACAGTAATTCCTGCTGCTGCATTCATTAAGTCACAAGCATACATTCCGTTGACAATGTCAAGGTATCAGGATTTGTTTATGTGACTCGTCACTAGTTGACGCTTGTAGGTCCGCACACTACATTGATCCCTCGATGCGCGCTATTCTCGAGACCTCACTGACACCAGACGATAACGATCTTCACGTTGGTAATTTAGCGAACACTCCTATACTCGTTATTCACGGGTATGTGTCCTTCCCCTCTTTTTGACCAAACAAAATAATGTTTTCCCAGCGGAAATGATACTAATGTCCCAGTATGGCACTCAAGAGAGCTTGCAGGTATCCTTAAAACGCTGGGTGCTAAGAACGTAACGTGCGTTTACATGCCTGAGAATAATCAGTCCGTTGACTGATTTCCATCCGCTAGCCTGAAGGAGGACCCTGGTCAAGACCATTGGTACCCGACTGTGTTCGATAACGACCAAGTTCAACAATTTATGGGTAGCCTCGTGATGGATATGGCAAGGCCAGCTGTACCGCAGAAATTTACCCTCACGGTTTCTGATCCAAACGCCAGTGGATCACTCTTTGGCGTAAAGGTGGATAGCCTTTCTATACCTGGTCGGTTAGTGATCATTTCCCCATTGCCCTCGGTTTTCTCGTTTGGACTCTATTTTTTCAGTCTGGGCCGCTTGCACGTTGACCGGCGATCGCCAGGTTTTGTTAACATTACAACGACTAATGTAGGATCATTCACGATAAATTGCGGCGTTTTTCCGTGCCACAGTGTACGGGTTGAGGATTCTCAGCCGCTTTCTGTTCGTGGTCAGGACTTTGTTCGCTTCGCAGCTTCAGGGCGCACATCTTCGACAGTAATCCTCATGCTTGTCTAAAATGAACGTCGGCTCATGGTAAAATTCCGTCAGTTTCATCCATTATCGCAGGCTTCTGGGTTACCTGCACCTTCAAGGATTCAGAATTTCTTAACCTCTCCGGATTCCATCACTTTCATCATTGCGGATGACATCAAGTCTCGAGAGTTGTCCGTGGCCTTGCGCCTTGCACATGATCTTTACAACTATCACAGATTAGACGCAGAGCTTATGGTAGAATCCAAGGCCTTAGCACTCTGGAAGAGTGATATGTTACCCACAGGCAATTTAGTATACGTTGGAAACGCCTCTTCTACTTTTCCTCGGGAGCTTTTGGCTATGAGAAGAACAGCCTTTGGAGTGAAAGATGGCGTGCTTGAGTTGAACGGTCGCGCTTTGAGTAATCATGACGCGGGTACGGAGCTACCGATTTATCTTACAGCGAGATGCTGACGTGCATTGTAGCGGCGGCATTTATTCATCCTCATCCCTCCGGAAGTGCAGATAGCAACATGTTATTTCTTCTCGCCAACGAACACTCATCA